>OZ026622.1:3155707-3458207 GCA_964020975.1 Hermodice carunculata
TTCAACGTGCAAAAAACAATAATAAATAACCATCTGGCCACGACCTGGATGGCACCTACCACTTTTAATAAAATGACAAATTCCGTCCCAGTGTCATCTACCTTGTGGACACTTCATACATACGGTGCGTCTAAACTATTTACCCATGTAGTACCATAAAGGCTTAATGTGGGTTTGGGTACGGGAGCATTTATTTTGGGATGTTTAAAAAAAGTACCTTGATACAGCAACCTGCCCCAAACCCATCATGATGGGGTTTTTACTGCCAGTGGTTCGCCTGATACATGCAGACATTACCTGGCAAGATTATTAAATGCATCTATAGGAGTATCACGAAGCGATGGAGATACGATTGTCTGTTGACCCGTTAATAGTTGAACAGAGACCGATTTATCACGTTTTGGTCGCTTTGTTCTGCTACACCTCAGGCCTGTAAGTGTTTCTGACTAGCGACCCTTGCGAAAACTTGAGGCCCTGGAAATCATACAAAAAGGTGGTTTTTCATTAATTTTTGTCAATATTTGATGTGTTAAATTGCTTCAATCATTCATGTTTGGGGCCTCCATTTTGAGTACGATGGTAAAGTGCAATTTCGCTATTAAGACTTGTGCGTAAAAAGAACGCTCACCTAGAAAAACCCAACTTGCTGCTGCCCCGTTGCTGTTTGTGCCTAACATTTTATATTACAAGACCAAACGCGACTCTTGTTACGGCCTAATTTTCCTCATACCATATGGGTGGACTTCATGTATGTATGTATGTATGTATGTATGTATGTATGTATGTATGTATGTATGTATTTATGTATGTGTATCTGTCTGCAGTGTGTCTGTGTGTGTAGATAAGCAACTAAACGCAAGTTTGTACAGTTATGTGCTTCTGGTTACATACATGTACCTGCGTGTGCGTGTTCGTCTATGTGTATTTACTATAGGACCAGAAGGTTGAAACAGTTGCTTGCAAGGTGTCATGCATTTTGCCGCATCAAAGATAACACTTTATGAACAAATTAAAAAGTCAGTAACATGCCTTGCGTGTTAAACTGACTCATTTGCACTGTTGAATCTTCTTGTCCCTTGGTGTGATACAAAATTCAAATATTACTGCTTACTGCCCGTTGAAACGATGGCCACAAATGAAGTGTACAGGTTGGTGTCACTTACCAGCTTACGTCATGCGTTCCACTATCACACAAATACATGGTAATTATCAAACTAAAGTAGTTTTTATTGCAGGCATGACACGCGTGTACCTTTATGAGGGAGCAGAGGGTGATTGTAAATGTGGAAATAAGCAAGGCTGTGCCTCTTGTGCCAATGTGGCAGCAGAATAATGGCCGCTGACGTCATGTCTCGTCAAGGTCATAAAATCAATGCGCTGATGACATCGAGTTTGGTGTTCTCGGTAGTCCTATGTTAATTAATGAAAGCCGATCACAACAAAACGGCCTCGAAATGCGTGGCCAGATTAACCATAAATAATCTTCGTTTATTTCGAAAGTTTTCAAAGCATTTATTACAATGTTTAGAACCTACATCGTCTGTATATGTGCTAAAAAATCAATGGAAGGTAAGTTAACGATAACTTATGTTTTAATGTTGAAAACAATGCAGATATCCTTCCCAATCTACTCTGCTTATTTGGACAGACGTGGGAGAGTTATCTAATTTTTGTATCACTTGATATTTTGAAGTTCTCATTTTTTTGTTTGGGGGGGGGGGGGGTGGTTGGTCAGGAAGACTATGTAAAGGAGTAAAGCAGGTAGGCCTGTTCTCTCGGCCACTGATATTTGCATGGGCTGTATTGCGCGTTAAATTGACATTTTGACTCCCGTTTTATCTGGGAATTTGAGAGATAAGATGAACTAATTATTTGCTCCCTTGGTCCGACAGTAGAAAACAAAGCCATTATTTGAGCGACACGCACAGGTACAGTCATCTGTTGATTTGTAATTTAACCTGCCGATCCATTTCAATAAAGATAATGTGACCCAGTATTGATATGTAGGTATTTTTTATTGACGCACGATGACCCATGAAATCGTATTGGAACAGGGGAGGATCGTGTAAATCGAAGTGGATTCAAACCGAATGCGGTACTTACAATTAAGATGAAACAAAATTAGAGTGAATCGCAATGAAAAGATGTTTAACTCTTTCAGTGCCACATTTTGGACTGAGTTAACAGCTTTCCTCGGCGGGTTTTTGACGCAGTGCGCCCAAAACGCACCCGAAGAAAGCTGTTCACCTGGACTATATATATATATATATATATATATATATATATATATATATATATATATATATATATATATACATACATACATATATATATATATATATATACATATATATATATATATATATATATATATATATATATATATATATATATATATACATATATATAACTACATGGCATGATGGTACTTGAATTAATGGTCTTTTTACAAGGAAAACGAATCTATAGCGTCCTTATTTTAATACAGAGCAACCCGACTTAAGTTGCAGTTGGTACTGAACAACCCGACTTAAGTTGCAGTTGGTACTGAAAGAGTTAAGCAACCGCACTAAACGAAGCAAAAAGGATAAACATGTACATATGCATGGTACATGTGGACAAGTTTCCTTCACGGTGGCTTAATAACAAGAATTATAGTTTGTGAAGAAGTACAGAAAAAAAATCATTCGAAATAACAAAATATCCCTGCGCAGTCTCTCCAATGGGTGACTCACAGGGGTGTATATGGTGGCCAAGTTTTGCATAAAATAATGCCATACATAAGTAGATTGTCAATGCAATTAGCCCTATACACAATTACTCGACTTCCATTGACCTGCTCAACACACATACGAGCTCAGACTGCGTTTGACATATGAAGTGTTCGAATGTTTTTGGCGCTCGCTGTAGCTACAGTTGACGCACTGTTGACGAGGAGGCCAATTTTCAACAGGTACCAGGGAACATGTGTGTTGGGGGACGTTCAAGGTAGGCCAGACTTTCTGATCGGATTTCAAGGTGGGGCGAGAAATCAAGGTAATATTATATAAAGCCAATATATAAGGGAGGGACAGCTTCAAAACAGTTGTAAGGCTAGAATTCTTTATCGGTTTATGAGCCCTTCCATTTCTAGACAACAACCAAAAACACCCCAGGCATCGGAACAAGTGGTGCGTTTTCAAAAAAGTGTTGTCTTTGACATGGATTAGTTTTTGTACATACATGTATGTATTTTATAGAGGAACAGCTGGAAATATATACACAATTTATCGGTCATACAAGTTGTATCCGCGTTATTTCCTTGACTTTTTCTTCATGTTGGTAAGACGCATTTCTCAATCGAACTGCTTCATTTTCAACAAGTATACAACAACACGATTTCATGTTCAGTTTGAAGCATGACGCACAAAATTCAGAACAAAACTAGGCCAGCTTTTTATATGATATGAAAATAGACGGATGTGCACGTACGCCACCTCATGCGTTTTTGTACCCAGATTAGTTTTAGTTTAAACCATTTAGCTCAAATTTATAATTGACTGGAGTATGATTTATCCATATTGCACGCGCGTGGGCATGTCCAAGTCTTCCGGTCAATCGGCGTTCTTTAGTTCGAACAAATTAACAGCCAAGTACCGTGTACCGTCTTTTAATAGTCATCCCACAATATGTGTATATATGTCTGATAGATATGTCAAATGGACAGGTACGTGGCCCAGATTTCCTGCGATACAAATATGCTTAACGTATACACACTGTGGGAGTATACCTAGCCATGTAATTGGCGAGGCCTGTAGGTAGTATACGCAATATGAAACACTGCTCGTCGGTTCTACGCTGTAATGGGGCCAAGTTGTTGATGGTTAATTCATGCAGTTGTAGTTTATCAAATGCACATTTCAAAAACAGCGCATTGCCAACACTGAACTTGTTTTTGAAACCGACGAGGAAAAAGTATATCCAAGTGGTAGACAATTAGAGGGAATTGCCCTCAGAAAATTATGTGCATTTGATCATATGTGAAATATTCCGCCAAGGGGCACTTATTATTCAGAGTTGTTAACCCATTCACGCCGGCCCCATTAACTGAATTGTCAGACAACTGCACATTTTTAAAAGTATAAGAGTCTGCTAAACTCGACATTTCTTCCTCTTCCGTGTACTGGTATGTAACTGTGGTATACCTTTCATTTTTTTTTTTTTTTTTTTTTGGTGCAGCGAAGTGCTTGGATGAGTCACCTGATAAAGAGCCTATGATTACACAGAGAATCCTTGTCATCACGAGATTTCTTCCAGTAAATCTAGGCTGTAAGACGTTGTTGATGATGGATATTAAACAACCACAGAGGACATGCGATAGGCGTGTGGTTATACTCATTTTGTGAAAAAAGCGCCTGTCAAAAAAGAAAAAAAAATCCAGACTGGCTTGCGGGTAATCGTTTTTCGATCAGGTTTGTGTAAATCAGTGCAATGTACAGAGTTGAAATCTTGCTCACGTGTGTAATAAATGATAAAAAAACATGTCAAAAATAACACTTTAAAAGGCCTATGTGCCGTGTGGAACAAACACTTGCTCTGCTGATTGATTTGTCTTGGTCATGTCGCCAACATGTATTCTCTTGAGCATGACTAACAAAGCTGGTAACTTGTCTCTGATCACCTCATATTTCGCTTTACCATTTTGCCTGCAAAGCAGACCAAGTTCCGTGTTACTACACTTGCGGAGTACACAAAATACGCAGCTTGGGTCTGCTTTGGAGGCAAAGTGCCATTCTGATCAGAACACTATGTTAATTAAGTCCAGCACAACTGAAATGGACCATCTCTGTGTCATTACAAGTTGATTTGATTTGGGAGAATTGTCAATATACATAATTATATGCAGTAATGATTCGTTTTTCATCATGTTTGCAGCATAATGTTAAATAAACATGGCACCAGAGAAAATTAGCATGACATTGAGACACAAGGAATCATAAACAGTTATGTAACTGATCAAAGCAATTAGCTTATATCTTAAACTTCAAAGAAGTAAATGTCCTGCCAGTATCTGGTCCTTTTCAAGTTGGGTCAGGCTTCCATGATATGGACGCATCTAACTTGTTCTGGTCTCACCTGTGTAAACTGACCTCGACGGGCTTGGCGTCCAACAAAATAAATGAACACCGGGTGACATCAATAAAGGTTGTAGTTGATACCTGTAAACGAACAAACTAGAGCCATCAGATGGCACCACCCAATAGGGACCTCCATTGTTAACATAAAATGCTTATTTTAATGTGTGTGAATACCAACACACGTTCTCTTTCTTTCTTTCTTTCTTTCTTTCTTTCTTTCTTTCTTTCTTTCTTTCTTTCTTTCTTTCTTTCTTTCTTTCTTTCTTTCTTTCTTTCTTTCTTTTTCTTTCACTCCTTGTTTGTGGCGGGTTAAACTCGAATACCGTTCTACCCAGAAACTTCAAATTTTGCATGGGTATAACACTAATAGTGAAGTTCTGTAAGTTCAGATTGAAAATTATGCAAATTAGGGGCAATTAAAATTGTATGCTGCACTCTATGACATACTGACTATTATGATGCCAAGCGGGAATTACATATTGAGATCAGGTCAGAGGTCAATACCAAGGTCTGAAGTCTATATCAAGGTCAGATGTCAATATTTGAAGTCAGAGATCACTGTCAAGGTCACAGATATATATCAACATCAGAGGTAAAAATCTAGGTCATATGCTACTGTCAATGTCAGAGATCACTGTCAAGGTCAGAGATCAAATTCAGAGGTCGATACCAAGGTCAGAGATCGATTTCAGGGTCAGAGGTCATTATCAAAGTTAGAGGTTAATGTCAAGGTTAGAAGTCACTCTCAAGGTCAGAGATCAAGATTAAGGTTAGAAGTCAATACCAAGGTCTTAGTTCAAGGTCAGAAACTTATGTGAAAGGTCAGACGTCAATGTCCAGGTCAGAGGTCAATGCCCAAGGTCAGAGGTCAATCTCATGACTAGAGGTCAATCTCGGGGTTGGTGATCAATGTCAGAATCGGAGGACTTCAAAATAAATTGCGAAAAATATGCCACCGAATCTTCAATTGGCCCTAGGCACAACCAATGAACAGTGAGCAATAGTTGCAGCGCTTTAATTTTGTCAAGTTTTGAACACACACACGCAGATTTGCTGTAAATCAAATCTTCTCTCTCTTTCTCTCTCTCTCTCTCTCTTTCTCTCTCTCTCTCTTTCTCTCTCTCTCTCTTTGAGGAGGTGAGGGTGGGGGATGGGATGTCTTGATATGATTTATGTCAAAGTTAGAGGAGCCAAGGAGTAACCAGTTGATGCACAACTTGTGGATAATAAGAGAGACGCAGCAGTTAATTTCACGCGTGGGGGAAGCAAAAGACATGCTTTTGCTAGCTGGTTTTTGCTGATTTTTCTTCAAACTTTTCTTCGAGTCGTCGAGATATTTCTTTGTATATTTGGCTCCAAATAGCTCAAAAATTTGCAACTTTTACAAATTTTAGGGGGATGAAAAACAATTTAACTGAATAATTTTGCGACTTTTCCCCCTTCTTTATAATTCCTGGATCTGCCACTGATATGTGTATCAGTGACACTATGTTCCTGATGATTACACATGATAAAGCGTAGCAGTTTATTTTGGAATCCTTGAAATGAAATACGCCTGTGTTTAAGTTACCATGTGGGTGCCTCTCAGATTCTCTTCCGTTATTTAATGTTGACGAAGAATTACTTCTTACGTTATTTATTGTATTTTAACTGTAGATTCATTTGTTTTCCTTCACGTCGGGTAGAAAAACACTGTAGGACAAATATTAAACGGACAAGTCGCCGGTTGATAACATTTCAATTTGCATGTAGTCTATTAAAACCGGACCGACAAATCAGGTTTATTATTCGTATTTCGCAAGGATACGTTTTTATTGCTCTGTGACTAATTGGAGATCCGCTTCAATGCCAAGTAAGTGTGTTGCGAGGGTCTATTGTGTATATTTTTGATGATGTGTTGTGAAGCATGGAATCAAATTTGAGATTCCTTTGACCGCGAATCTTTCTGTGTGGAAGATGTGTAGAGAAAAATGAAAAG
Source organism: Hermodice carunculata (assembly GCA_964020975.1). Taxonomy (NCBI): domain Eukaryota; kingdom Metazoa; phylum Annelida; class Polychaeta; order Eunicida; family Amphinomidae; genus Hermodice; species Hermodice carunculata. Next base: position 3,162,803 of record OZ026622.1, read on the forward strand.
GTAACAATTATGTTGTGAGACTATTAGCTGAGCGCTTTGTTCTCAAAACTCGCCGACGAATTAAATTCAGATGAACTGTTGATTAGGTCTTGCTCTGACAGGGGAATACTAAAGTAACCGTAATAATATTTATAATTTCAGCATGTATCCACTACTGAAGACTTTCTTCCGTGTGTAGCTTGAACTTAATTTGAATCACTTAGTAAATTGACTCTGAGGAAGGGAATATTTTTAGATAGCCGCATTTTGTGGATTTTGTTGAATAAATCTCGTACTGTTTTGTGTGCAATGCAACCGTTAAAAAGAGTGTAATTGAGAGAGGTTTTGTGTGCAGTAAAATAGTGTTGATGTCAATACATTGTGCCGAATTTGAAGTACAGATTACCATGGTATGCAAATGTAATTTACGTAGTCTGGAAAAAGTAATGTCTTCTGGTTCAAACGGTCAACATAATGAGAAAAGACGTGCACATACTGGAGTTTACGCCTGGGAGTTTACGTTTGTGTCGAAGAATTTACCTTTGTGTAAACTTGTTTTAACAACTGCGTGTTAAGGTTTGCGTGATCAATTGTATTGCAACGTCAGCCCAATACACACTTAGCGATCCAAGGGTGGCTACTACTGTAATCTAGGGTTGTTCATATTTGTTGGTACAGGATACATATATCATGTTGAGGGTTTTTTTGGCTCCAAAACTCACTCTGAGAAGTATTATTACTGTCATGGTACTTTTAAACTTTTGAGATGGAAAAATACCATCTTTCTCAAGCAGACATGTGAACACCACAGCTTGACACATATTAAAGATGGGCCGAGGGCGTAAATATCGGGGCAGATTATACATTTTTGGATAGTCGAAAATGACATCAGTGTATCATTGAACACACAGCTGCGATTACGTTTTCTTTACAGTACATGGACACCTTCCATTCGCTTATTTCTAGTATTCCTGTTGAGCATATTTGACTGATAAATCAGTTTACTGTATCATCCCTATTTGTAGCACGTACCGTACTTATGACAGAAAATGATGTTTAACATACCCTCTGAACTTTCAGGATAATCGATCTGATTATAGCAGATATAATACCACCAGGGATCTTGCAAGTCTTATCCTTTATCTTGTTTTGCATGTTAAATCACACAAATGGTATAAAATGCAAATCATAAATATTTATAATTTCTTTTCAAAAGCAACATGGCTAGCATGCAGAGATAAAATGCACTGTTACAGGTAACATCTTTGTCGCACTTCCAGGAGTTATGCCACGCCCACCTGTGTGGGGTTTTTTTTGTTTGTTTTTTTTTTTGTTTTTTGTTTTTGTTTTTTTTGCAGGGATAGCACAGTGTGCTTTTCAGTATCGCATGATAACCATTTATGATTTGAAAATTGAGAGGCTTTTGGTTTGGTAATACCTCATAGGCAGAAGTCACCATGAAGAATCCATGTGTATTGAACTGTGCACTCAACCCAATACATAAAATTCCTGCAGGCTGCAATTCGTATCTGACAGTATAAAGTTTAAATAACCCTGAATATACTAATTATTTTGTTGCAGTTAAGATAACACAATTTGATGAACAGTTCAGCAATACACCACGATAGCACATGTTGAAAACAATTGGAGCCACCCGCACACTGTCACCAAGTAACCAACAAGTGCAGGTGGAGCCACTTGGGCGATAAACAAAATTGGCATCTCTGAGTGGCGACATCTGGCTGATATCGTGGCTTATGCATGTACAAATTGGCCCTGAAATCGTTGGTTACAAATAGGAGACATTCATATTTAACTGCGATCTTGCTCACTTCCTAGGTTGCCGGGACAACAGACTGATGCTTCCACCATGATCAGGGCAGATTTGTATTATATACCGGTACTACATAAACATCCATAAATATCATTTCAACCAAAAGAGAGTACATTTCTAATTATTTTAGGCATCCTTTATGTTTCAAATATATGTGAATACATTTTCTTAAGATTATTGTGTGTTTGTGTTGTTCATTTTGTTGAGAAAGTACTTTTGACCATGCTAAATACATGGATCTGCCCCGATGCAGGTGGCTCCCTCTTTTGCTCAATAGGTGTTAGAGTAGGACCGCATATAGATATGAATACATCCTATTGCAGACAGTTATGATTGCAATATAGTTGCCAACGGGAAGTGGTGTGTTATACATTAAGTGCCCATGCGCTGGTGGCTCAATCTGCCGGTGACGTACGCTATTTACCACGGGAAATTTTGTTTTTGTACATAAACCGGTTCAATTACAAAGGAAAGTAAAGGCAATACATAACCCTGGCCCTCTTGACCGAACTGTCTTCCGGAGGATGGGCATAAAAACTTCTGCTCTTGCCTTGTCATATTGTGATACATGTAACAAGTGCCAGGTTTGGGCTGGATTCTGCCCACCGATCCCGTATAAGTCTTCTTCATGCAAAATCGTGAGACCAAGAGACGTGTTCTTGACAAAACGGTCTTGACAGAATGTACGATAAGATTGTCCAGACCCAGGTTTGTTGATCGCATCGAGTTTCATTGGTGACACAGAATACCTCTGGAATGCATACAGTGAGTATAGAGATGAGTCACACCTCAACTTATATTACAAAGAATTTACAAGAAGTTACCCTTGCCCATTCCCTGTACACTGCCATTTCTCTGTCTTGGCTGACTTCTGCTTAGCTTTTTTTTTTCGGGTCCGCAAATTGACAGGACGTTCAGCTGTGTGTGATGAAGTAACAACACTGCATGTCATTCTCATATGAGGTAAAGTGTTTATTTTTCGGCTTTGAATGGGTGCTTGCGTTCATCATGGCGAAATCTGGCTAATATAATGGCTTATTCTCATACAAATTGACCTCAAAATGGTTGGTTACAAATAACAGACAGTTATGATACCAATAAGCGGACGTAATTTGCGTTTGTGGAGGAATATAATGTCATGTATTGAGTCAGAAGTTTACATTCATGTCAAAGGGAACTTACCACTCATTTAAAGTTCCGTGAGCACAGATATTTCGCTATGAATATAGAGAGATGGTTGGTCTGCTGGTGATAAGTGGTGAACGGGCAGTTTGACAAACTGGACCAGAGTGGTTAAGACAGCTCAAGGCAGTGTTTGCTGCTCGCCCATAACGGGTGACTGGGTTTCAATGAACTGGCCAGTAGGACTCTCTCATCCAACGCATACCTAAGAATTCGTCCACGGAGGACAACAGCCATGCCAGCATTACAAATGGGTACTCTACAAGGCAAGCCCACGCTTTACCGAGCAGTGGAAGCCGGTAAGTGAAAAAAAAAGATGATACAAGATCTTGTGGGTCAAGGTTCTTTCCGGCACATGTGGGTCGTTGTCACAAGTTGGGGCAGATATTTGTATGGAATACAGATGTCACAACTTTATATCAGAGAAAGTGCTCGTCTGTGTATGTGCAGCCTAAAGGTGTCTACCGTGTCGCGTAACATGACATACATAGGATCGAGGCTTAAGTTCTGTTTCATGTGCAGCATTAAAGGTAGGCACAATTGTGGTGCAAGATGGTAGATCAGCCTTCAAACAGGTACTCTGGTTTACCAAGTCTTCGGTGTTTATTGTTTTGCAGCACGATGGCGTAGGATATCAGGTATCACAGGGGAAGGGTCCCTGGTTTTACCTGTTGTATAATACTGGACCACTGGCCCTGGTCCAGTTATAATAGAGGTCTACCTGTTGCTCCACTGCTCTACATCACACAACAAACACATGGGGGGGGGGGAGAGGGGAGCTGTCCAAACAGTTTACAAGTGCATACATTAGCAATCCACATCCAGAAATACATTCTGCTGATGTATATATATATATATATATATATATATATATATATATATATATATATATATGTGTGTGTATATATATATATATATATATATATATATATATATATATATATATATATACGACGCACAACTTCAAAATTGTAGAGACCTTCGGAACAATATATATATATATATATATATATATATATATATATATATATATGTGTGTGTATATATATATATATATATATATATATATATATACGACGCACAACTTCAAAATTGTAGAGACCTTCGGAACAATATATATATATATATATATATATATATATATATATATATATATATATATATACGACGCACAACTTCAAAATTGTAGAGACCTTCGGAACACTGGTACCGGTCATGAGTGTAGACAACCATGAGGTTTTTTGCCCTATAATGTTTTGTGAAACAGTTGTAATATTGTCACATGAAACCAGTTTCTGTGGCAGAGGGTTTCTGCTGCGAGAATATGAACTTTCAGTGGGATTGTAGTCTGCAGGGTAAGCTGGAGTCCTGACTGAGTGACATACCGCGGAACTGCCCAAGAAAAGCGGAAGATGATTTGCCCGTCGTGGCATTTTAACACAACTTGGCATGCCACATTTTTGCATGCCAGTCCACAATCTTCCAGCCTAAAAGACTGCTAAAAAGTATGACTGCGCCAGGCACAAGCTGGGTTAAATAAGACTAATATGGGAAAGAAGCACCCACCCCCGTGGCACATTGCGTGGGGGGAAAGGGCCGAACGCCAGTGGCCTGTGGATTGAAATGTCTTGTCATGCCCGTCCTTCCGTGACTTCTGATCCCGTCCCCATGTGGATGACAACTTCAAAACATCCTCAGAACTCAGCGTGTTGTGCCTGCAACCCACTGACACAAGTTTCGCACTTGGGTCAGCTTTGCAATGCGACTCCAAACACAAAGTACATGAGAAGAATGCAAACAAATATGCGTCTGTCTGTTGACATAAAATCACATAGACGCGGGTCGTTTGTATATGATTACCAGCAATGCCCACTCGACTACAACAGTCAGCTCTGTGGAATGAGAAGCGGGGTGACATTTATCACTTTGAGACACCCCCCCCCCCCCCCCCGCAATCCATTTGTGGTGAGGGAGAACAACCTGGTGATCAATAAAACGAATGGGTCGTGACCATAATGTTGTTTTAAAAAAGAAACAGGAACACAGACCAAGCAAAAAGAAAAAGAAAAAGACTAGGAAGATATGATTTGCTTGTCAGCATATCAGTCTATGCGCCTAGAAAACTGTTAAAGATTACCTATCTAGTATTTATTTAACTCCTGTGGCAATAATTATGTCTGGGTGCCAACCCAGACATATTGTTTTTGTTGGAGTTCTTTACTCTTTCTTTATTTTTTAATACCTTTCCGCCACATTTTGTGACGCAGTTTTATCAGCCAAGTTACAACATTGAAATTTTACGTACTATGCGACCCATAGCTGAAATTGTGCACCTCGTGTGGATTTATTGATATGTTGTAAATTCTTAAAGTTATGGATAAAAAATAAAAAATGAAAAACCCTATTCAGCTATTGGCTGAAAAACAATGGAACAACTAGTTGTATTAGCCAATCACAATGCATCGATCGACAATACACCTGTTGCCTGGTTACTCTACCACTACTATTCAGCAGATTGTACCAGATGACCCATGATGGATAATGTCACAAAACAGTATGGGGGGGGGGGGGGTGTTCAAAACAAGCTCCGATTGGCACGCAGAGAGATTTGCTTGCAAAACCTATCCATTCTAATTTTTTATTGAACTATTGAAACGAGACATAAACAAATGAGCTATGTCACAAATCTATAAATTGTAGTCAGAAAGGCACCTCTATCTATGTTATTTTTGAAGTTATTCAAGATTTAATACTGTATATTTGCCAAATTTGCAGAAATCAAACTGCCACAACTTTGATTCATGGTTCATTGGATGCAGCTGTCTCATAAACCTATCAATTGGGGTTAGAATGGCACCTGTATCTGAAATAGTGTTTAAGTTATTGGAGATTTAAATTTCGTGTATTCTCCTTATTTGCATAAATTAAAATGCTTTTGGTTGTCGTACATTGGATGCACCTATAGCAAAAACCCGTAAATTAAAGTTCTAATGGCCTCTGTACCTTTAATAATTTTGCAGATATTCAACATCTAAAGTTTTCAAGTGCTCCTACTTTGGATACATTAAAGTTCTACAACTTTTGGTTCTGGTTTATTGGATGCGCCTATAGCACAAACCTATGGATTAAAGTTGGGGTGGTACCTTCACCTTTAACAAAATTTTGGTGTTACTAAACATTTAGATTTCAAATGGCCCGAACTTGCATAATTTAAATACTGGTTGAATATTCTAAATTAGAGGATTCATTTCACAACTATAGGCCAATCATTTTGACAAGTTTGGTAATTTCCGAAAGATAGTGTCCGAGAAAAACCGAGGACAAAATTTACACGTAGATGAAAATTAATTAATTAATTAATTAACTATATGAGGGAAAACAATAAGTCTGTTTATAGTACACAGACCTAAAACCATGAAAAGATTGTATGATTAAAAATTTCTTTTTCTTCATCATGTTTTACAGCTATTTTGGCAGAATTCATCCATTACACCAAAGTCGATCATTATCTTATATCATGCCAACTGATTTCCAGGTCATTGACTTTTACAGTGAAGAAAATGCACATGCACGCACGCACACAGACAGACAGACAGACAGACAGACAGAGATAGATAGATAGATAGATAGATAGATAGATAGATAGATAGATAGATTAGATAGATAGATAGATAGATAGATAGATAGATAGATAGATAGATAGATAGATAGATAGATAGATAGAACATTTTTTACGTACTGGATGATGGTTCGATTTCCATCGCATCAAAAATCTAGACTTCTTTGAACTTCATAGACGCAATTATTCCGAAATGTTCGGACTTTTCGTCCGACGTTAAGCCACACCATATGATACCAAGATAGATTATATACTTTTGTGATACCCATAGTAAGCTCCATAGTACTGACGTTAAAATATTTACTGATACGATAGTATGTCTGAGAATTGACAGATTAAGAAAAACTTTTCGTATGTTTTACATATGTACGTTATTGGTCATCCTTTGAGATGTGAAACTGTACGGACACATTTAAAGAAAAATCGACAAATCAATATAACCGTAGTTAAAATGTCTCTGACGATGCACTTGGACACTGGACTTCAATACTTTAATTTCACTCAGTATCGATCTATGTATAATTTTGCGTATTTCTCTGATGGCACAAAAACTCCGCAAAAATCAAAATACAATGAAATTGTATTTAACTATGCCCACTACGTGCAAATAGTAATATTAAAATTCCAGCTTTAATGCCTTTAATGGTAAGACCGTGAACATTCATAAAAGTCAAAAACAAAGTCGCAAGTGCTCTGGCAACCGAACATACCCCTCTGCCAGTACATAGGTGGCACTGCGAGAGTTAGCAGGTTACCATGTAGCATTGACGTAGAATCAGGTCCGTCTCCTCAAGCTCATTCCTGCGTAATTTACGCCATGTGCATTGGTTCAAACATATTTTATTCGCAAAAACAATTGGTCACCAGGCACAATGCCTATATGAGGGCCTCTTGTATATGAATTGACAAGACAACAGAAAGTGGACAAGATCTAGATAACAAATGTGCATTACCTGGCTTCTACAACAATCATTGCATTGGGTTATGTTTGATAAAATGGACCACCATAGTCTGTTTATCAGGCAAGTTGCGTAGCTGCTTCGTGGAAATGGGCATCACCATGACTATTACGCGACGATGTTTCCAACAAGATTTTCTCCTTGAAAATGCCACCTGTTACTAATCTGATCAGAGCAAAAGGTCATCGGCCGTGTTATGCGCAAAACAGTTACATGCGCTACAAGACATGTGCAGAGTGTTTTGTTTCTTTAACTCTTTTAAACCCCGCAACAAGAGCCTTCACAGGGGAATGTATCCCTTTTAGTATCTACAAAAATTCGCCGTTTGGAATTAAATGCAAAGGAAATAACGCTATGCTATATATGTCTGTATAGAGGAGCCTTTCCTCTGTCGGAAAGCTCATCACTTGACAGCCTGCAAATATTTTCACTCTACACATGTACCTGTATTAACTCATTCATTTTCCAAGTCCATATTAAAGAGACCCCTCTCACGCTTTCTGAAATATAAGTGAACCTGCCCTCAGCAATCTTCACCTTTTTTTCACGGAAACATTCACGGATATTGAATATCGAAGAATGTTGATGAGAAAATAACTTCTTTCAGTCGCCCCGTTGCTTATGGAAACGAAGTAAAAACGTCAGTCACAATATAGTTAACACTAACTGTATCAAGTGCATGCTTCTACCGTGGAGTGTCTCCCACTTTAACAGATTTGTGGAAGTATCTTTCATTACTAAGCTGTGGAATTTAGACAGCAGTTTATGGCATGTGGAAGTAGACACATAAATTTCACAAGAAAGTGATTAGGCCTACATCCTATTTGAAAATTAAAACAGAAGTTGAAATGAAATAATATTTATTATCATCGAGTGTCACGATTCTTGCAAGTCAGTCATTTAACTGAAGATTAATTTCACTTTTTTGGACAGAAGTGTAGTTCTTATCAAACTTGTGTGTAAATAATATTTCCTTGTGGTTTTTTTTAGCTCAGCTGATAAGTCAGCTGAGCATTTAGGAGGGTAGGTCATCCGTCGTCCGTCTGTCCACAATCCACATTTTCGACTTCTTTTCAAAAACCGTCAGCCAAATTCACTTCAAACTTGACGGCAATGAAGCTTGGGTGGGTCTCTACCAAGTGTGTTCAATTGATCACGGTCCAGTGGTTTTTGGATTTTTTAGGATTTTTTTTCTTTGTTCTTTTTGCGGCAAATCTTAAAAACTCTTCTCTGCAAGCACTCATCCAATTGCTTTGATATCACACAGGAACATTCATGGGGACTCCTAGTTCCATATCTGTCCAACAGGTGGCGCTGCGAATTTTTTAAATGATTTTTGCGTGTTATTGCTATCTTCGACTTCTTCTCCAGAACCGTCACTCAGATTAAGCTGAAACTTGGTGGGTATTTTCCTTATGGAAGGTTCAAGCAAAGTGTTTCACGAGGTGGGAATGCTGCGGATTCCTCATTTTTAACGTTTTTTTTTTCAATTCGGGAACTTGTCAGAAAATGCACCTTTCCTGTTGATTACTATGTAAGTCAATGGGTATTCTAATGCTGATTCACAAATTTGACTCTCCGAAACCGTAATCCAGATTGACTTTAAACTTGGTGGCAATGTACCTTGGGTGGGTCTTTACCAAGTTTGTTCAATTTGTCACACTCCAGTGTTTTTTGGATTTTTCGATTCTTTTTGGGGGGCATATCTTAAAAAATCTTCTTCTCTGAAACCGCGCACCCAATTGCTTCGATATCACACTGGAACACTTCTTGGGACTCCTAGTTCTTGATTTGTTTACCAAGTGGCGCTGTGATTTTGTATTTGCTATTTTCGACTTCTTCTCAAGAACCTTCAATCAGATTAAGCTGAAGCTTGGTGGATAGGTTCCTTGTTGAAGCCTTGGGTCAAACAAAGTTGTTCACTAGGTGGCACTGCTGTGGATTCATGATTGTTAACGATTTTTTCAATTCAGATACATATTAGTGAATGCACCTTTAAAGTTGATTACTATGCAAGTCCATCGACATTTAATGCTAATTCACATTTTTTTTTACTTCTTCTCTGAAACTGTGATTCAGATTGACTTCAAACTTGTGTGCAATGTACCTTGGGTGAGTCTCTACCAGACTTGTTCAAATGGTCACGCTCCACTGATTTTTGATTTTTTTATGAATTTCTTTGATCTTTTTTGGGCAAATCGTAAAAAACTGCAATGTACATGTCAGCTGAGCACAGGACTGTCACAGTCCTCTTGTTTCTTTTCTTTTTTTGTGTTTTGTGTGTTTTTTTGTTTTTTGTTTTTTGTTTTTGTTTTTTTGTTTTTTGTTTTTTTTTGTTTTTGTTTTGTTTTTTCATTTGTGTGCCATCGGCGAAATAAGCAACAAAAAATACAACGAAGTTAAGTGTGTTTACTGTATTTTTGCTTGTTTATTATTATTTATATATTTTACAGATATTTAATGTACGTTGTTGCAATTTTGTCAATAGATACAATATCAAAATTTAATAATACATAATGCATACTAATGATGTCGGGTACCACACGGATTATTTTTTATAATTATCTGGGCGGTTTTTTTTTGTGACGTTGTGAACTATGCTCATGTACCATGTGTCGTCCTATGCAGTGCAAATAAAGCAGCATCTGCCCAAAGTGTATATCAGGGCAGCGGTTACAGTTTCCCTGAACAAACCATCTCATCTTTGTATCCATAGAAACGTTATCTATCGCCTGACATTTACCGCGCTTTTTTAGTTCACCCTGGACGGGCAGGTGTGTTGTTTTGTGGATCAGATCGTCAGGAGTTTCAACGTCTGCATAAATATTGTATAACAGACAGCGCAAGGACTCCGTCACGATTTCTGATGGAGGGAATGCCGCGTATCCATCTGTCGAAAAAGATTATTGCAGAGTTTAATTTATTTCATTAGAAATCAACATTGTGGCGCATCGGTCTGTGTGCTACACCTGCTTTGGTCATACAATTTCCTAAATTTACATGTGGGCTACAAAACTTCAGCTCTTATTACTGTGTTGCTTCCAAGGCTGGTTCCTCCTGTAGGCAGTAGAAGGCATTTTATCCAGCTGAGATCTGGCCAATTTTTTTCCCCACCGGCGCAACATACACTCACGCAGTAGATCTGACAAGGGAACCAACTATATTTGGGGATTGCTAGACAGTGGGCAGACTGCAAAGTTTTTTGTCCCCCGTGAATGAAACCAGAAATGAATAAACACATTTTTGTTGAAATTTTGTAAAGATTAAAGCAAATAAAAAGAATAAAGGAATAATGAAATTGAAAAGATACAAAAAGAGAAAAGAAAAACAATTTACCCCCCTCCCCCAACCTGTAGCAGGTCTGGTAGGCAAATAGCAGTAAAGTACTGTTAAACAATTAAACTACAGTACATTACTAGTAAAGTACAGCAGCTTACAGACAACTAAGATACTAAGAAACGGTAACTCACTGCCAAATAACAGTAACTTACTAACAATGAAAGCATCATCATCGGTAACTAACAATAATTTGTAGCAAACAACCACATATAACTTACTTGCAAAGCGCTGTGACACAAAGGCAATAAAAAAATGAAAATGGTAGGTTATTGATGATTTTGGTCAGGTCTGCAGGAGGTGGATAAAATGCCATCTGCTGCCTACAGGAAGAACCAACTTTGGCTGCGACACAGTGGTCAGAGCTGAAGTTTTGTAGCCTATACATGCAAATTAAGCAAATTCTATCAACAAGCCAGGTCTATTTGCGTACAAGTTACTGTTATTGAAGCTTATATAGGAAGCTTGTAATGAAACACATTCGTGAAGGGTCTGTGCCCTTCTGTATATTTGTACCAAGTGTTATCAGTGTGGCAGACGAATATTTTCTACCTGTATAGCTGAATGTATATCCGTATTGGCAAAGTTTGAACATATTATTTTTAGGTTTGGTGGAAGCCTCTCCATGGACCAACAGAAACGATTACTTCTTGTGTGCGCTTTCTTTTCATTCTTCCAGCGAAACCTCTTCTTCCGCAACCCTTTAGTCACGAATATTTTCAGTCTCAGTCATGACTGTTAGGACGTAATTATAATTATTGCAAATGCATGGGACATTACGTGTACTAGATGAACTGGAAAATATATTTTTAGAAATTTGCATCTCCAATCATGTTGAAATGACTGATACGCTTAGTGCAATGTCCTGGTACAAAGTGGTGATACATGTTGAAAGATAATTGCAAGTTTTTTTTAATATTTTTTTTAATCTATTATGATTTTTGGTGATACGCAATTAGAATAAATATTGCAATCAGTGAAGACGTGTGTGGTGGTAACCTGGCTATGTTTACAGAAGAATTGAGGTGAATAACTTTATTTTGATTTATGCCTCGTGCTGGGCTCATACCATTATATGCATGTGGTTATGAAAATAACGATGTGAAAGAGAAAAAAAAACGATATGCAGTGGTACAGGACTCAAAGAGAATACAGATGATGTAAATATGCTGAATACATTATGTGCATCTTGCTTGTTGTTTTTGTTTTTGCCTAAATGTGTGAAGCCATGAATATGATTATTAATATGATTATTATGAGTTTGAAATAATAGCTCCCAAAGGTCTTTTTAAAGGGGACAGTGTGGAGGCATGTGAATTTCGTCTTCTATTGAGCCTAAATTACGAAAGGTGCATTTCCGTTCAATTAACTATTTGTTCGAGAATATTCCAGTTTCAATGCGTGGAGTATGATTACTAAGTTTCAAGCGCTTAAAAAAAAAAAAAAAAAAAAAAACCGTCGGAGATTGAAATTTGTTTGTGTTGTCTGATAATGTTCTGTTTTGGTATTTTTGTTTGAAATTACGGTAGCATCGAAGATTATTTCCAGTGCCAATTTTGACGTCGTCGTTCCACAGATTTGAGCGAAAATTTTGTTGGTGTTGATCGTACTGGCGGCGTTCTGATTTAGATGATATGCTGTACCTGTCGGTGTATGTTTCCCACACAGGAGGACCGTTAAACTAAGCCAAATCGCGTTCATGCCATGTCTAGAATTTGATTAATCCATGATTATTAAACTTAACTGAACGATTCTGCATACTTGGTACATAATATGTTTTGATCATTAATAGTTGTAATGAAAGAAGAATCCCATACTGGTGGATTGGAACCAACAGAGCCGGCATCCAATGCGGCGTCCTCGCCAAGTTTTTATAATTGGGTCCCCGATCTCTGCAGGAGATGCTCCTGCATACAAAGCAAATTCCAGAAGTATCGGTGCCGTTGTATGTGTAATGCAGCATATGTTTTTTTTTGGGGGGGGGGGCTTGTTTGTTAATTTTTGTTTTGCTTTGGCTTTATGTTTTGTTTTTGTTTTTTATGCATTGCCATGGGGCCCTGTGGGCGAAACAAAATTAATATATAAAGAGTGAAGTATTCATTTAATATATTTCACCTAAATGGTGCCACCATAGGGGAAGTATCAAATCAACGAGGACCTTATATTGTGCATTAAAGTAACGAAGAACACAATATGAAAGGTCACTGATAGAAGTCTATATATATTGTTCATATGTTTGAAAAATAACGAAACAGCGGAGACGATGTTCAAATTCGCTGGCCAAAATTCGTACCATGAACGGTTAGTACACCGAAGAAATAATAATAATAATAATAATAATAATAATGATGATGATGATGATGATGATGATGATGATGATGATGATGATGATGATGATGATGATGATGATGATGATGATGATGATGATGATCATCATCATCATCATCATCATCAACATCATTATTATTAACCCCCCCCCGTTACCCAGGAAAATAAAGTATATACATGCAGCTATATAAATACAGTAGTATATACATCTCGTCCATGCAGTATAATGACGAGACAACCTAATACAGACAAAACATATACATCTGTAAATAAAAAGTACATTACAAGTTTGCTAGAAAATTATAATTATAAATAGGAGGATGTGCCTCCTAAAGGAAGAGGATAAGGGGCCGGTGAGCATTTAGAGATCGTTCGCTGTCCTGCTAAGAAGGCGCCATCTAGTAACATCTTGTCAACAGGACAGCAAGTACCTGCATATCAGCCAATGGTTTAATGGAATTTTAATGAAATTTTAATGAAATACAACATATACAAAAACAACCATGCGATCGCCGTCATCACAATGGGTGGCGCTGGCCAGTGCATAACTAAAGGAACGTGAATCAGAAAAAGGCTATTTCAACAGAAGAAAATTCGTAATTGGCTGTCGATGATTGACCAGTGTATCTCCTGCCCAAAACAATATATTCCGCAAGCATGCAGGCATTGAATACAAGTAAAGGAGAGTCAACTTTAAAGCTGTTGCAAAACATAGATGAAGCTTAACATGTTATACTACCTGCAATACGCGGAATATTTAACGCTGTCAAAAGTGAAGCGCATAATGTAAAGTAGTAAATCGTTCTATGTGATGGGATTGGTGAAGCTTGCCGTTGCGGCCGACACGGTGTGAGAGGGACGTAATATTAAGTTAAAACCAGCATCACTGAAATCGGAAAGGGATGGACAATAAAAACCACCACCACCACCACCACCATCATCATCATCATCGTCGTCGTCATCATCATCATCATCGTTTGGACGATACAGACATTGTCTGCTCTTTGTCGGCAGTACATCGACTGAAGAGTTGTGTTTGTGAGCAAGCACGTTATGTCACATGCACTCTTGACTGTAATATGAAGGCCTGATGTGGATCGACACATCATTCACCTGTAAGGGCTCGTTAGGATCAAATGTCTCCAGGGCGATGTGAGATCAGATATTGGCACTGGGCGTTAAACATCATGCTGTCTTCGCGGTGGTCAGCGGCTAGAGCCAAACCGCCAAGGCAGGATTCCAAGAAGCTGGTATCATCAGACTGCCAACTTCAGTTCGTGGGCCTGTGTTATATATAGATAAACCTGGAATGGTATCGATGAGCCTGCTGAAAATGTTTAATCACGAAAACTACGTAGCCTAGCTGACTGCTTTGCGGGGTGATCACAATGAACCGTTACGAGGGATTCAGATGAAGAAAACATCAGTCTTCAGATGTTGCTTGTTTGAATGGTATCTTTCCCATTTGCACTAATGGGATTATTTCGAACAAACAAACAATAGACAATACGTGATGGAGGCATGTTTGGAAGGGAGACGAGTGGGTAGGTGGCTGGACAGGTAGACTGTCAATAAAAACATACGTGAAACACAAAATGGTCTAATTTAATAAGCTTATACAGATAACATATCAGAAAGTCCAACCAGGCCATCAGAGTGATAGATCCCATTTAATTTGTTTACAGCCATTCTGAGCGAGCTGTGGCCCCATAAGAAATATTGACTCTTATATCTCCAAACGACAGGTTTCCACCGATCTTGGCAAGTGAGCGCCTGTCTTTTGGGAAGGGCGGGTAGTAGTAACTTGAAGAAAAATAGCTTTTGGTGAATATAGGAAACCTCTGGTGCTTATTTACGTAGGTTTCCGGGTTTTTAAAAATAATCATTATCAGTTCACTTTATTTTCAGACCACTGGCAACCCACTCATGATCGACTTCGTCATGTACAACTTTTTCGTAACGCTCGCGGCTTTTTTTTTTTTTATTTTATTTTATTTTTTTTTATTAACAATTAGCAGCGCGGGGGACGTCTTTTCCTGTTGAAGATCGCAACTAAGACTAAATTGTACCTGTTGTGCATTTAATTAGCCACCCTATACCCGCCCATAGTCATACATGACAGTAGCACGTAAAGGTATATATTAAGACCACCTGTCAACTACCACCTACTGTTGGTCCAGCAGACAGGATGCCATAATAGCCCGCTGCGCGGAAGAATGCAGCAGCCGACATTTGCACCACTAGGTGCTTGCTGATAACTTTTAATGGGGAAAAGTTATTTGCTGTACCTCGGCTCTAAGTCACTCAGCATGCAGGACTTAGTCTGAGTCACACTTGCGCTTTTCCCACACATTTTTAGCTGGGGTCTTCAAAAAGGCCAGAATGTGCTAGTTCCAACGAATTTCTCAACATGTAGCACAAGTGGTGATGCCCATCTACTATAGTATGATGATGGGGCGGAAGTGTTTTCGGCGTTGAGTGTAGTGGGTCCGTGAAACCTGTACTTTTGACGGTAATAATCGCTAGAAAACGTAGGTATAGCCCGATTGGCAGACAGTGTTGGTTCAAAGAATCTCCGCAAGAGTTGCATTCATAGATCTGAGTCAATTTTTGGGACCACGAAACAAGCAGCAGTTATATTGATCTCGGACTAGCAACTGTTTTCTCGCCGACGACCATGTCACTCAAATAATTTTATTTATTTATTTATTTATTTATTTATTTATTTATTTATTTATTTATTTATTTATTTATTTACTTATCAATTTATTTATCGATTGATTGATTTGGCATTCATTTATCATTTATTCGATCAAATATATATTATGTGTCAATTTATTTACTCATTTATTTCATCACGTTGTTTTTGTTTGTACTGCGTATTCATACATTATTTACTTTGTTATTTAATTTGTTTGAGCCGTTTTAATATGTGAATGTTTACATGGCGTATTTTAATTATTAACGTCATCATCGATAACCTGAAAAGTCCTCTTTTGTCAACTTTTAGTCCGGTCAGTGGGTCAGCAAATTGTCGATTTATCAAATGGTTTTCATTGGAACCTTTACACATTTATATATAGCTCCATTTCGCTCATTGGTATTAAAACCGCATCATGATAGAAGTTACGTCATTATTGTATCTTTGTCTTTCTCGGCAACGAGATAGATACATGATAGCTTTACGAAACAAAGGAAGCAAGCATTTGATTTCTGGCTTCTCGGTTTAGTACTTGATGTGTTCGTGTTGGGTTTCCACTGGGTCAGTGGCCATGGACGTGGCAGGTGAGATCACATGGATGTTACACAAATTATATCAATTTTTAGGTGACACCTGTTGCCATTTTACGACTAATTTGGTTATTTTAGAAATATGATCGAAGGAACTGGGTCACACATTTGGTGATCTGCAGAGGCAAATGGACGGGGGATACAAGTAGATATATCTGGTTCTGTTTATACTGATGCGGATGTCAAGTGACGGTGCTTTGCATGGTACGATAAAACCGGATCAACAGCTTTCGTCGACGTGTTCAAGGAGTTGATTACCCGCAGCGAACCAAAGAGAGTTGTGGACCGTAGCGGCACAATATCTTAGCAGTCTTGACTGAGACTCCGTTTCCTAGTTTTTTGTATGGGTTGTATAGGGCCTTCAGTCAAAATTCAAGGGGAAATAATGACTTTCTTGGCTGTTAGGCCTGATATGTTTGAGTGGCACTCTGAGGCCCCAATCAAAGAGTAAAAAGGCTGTAAGTATGCAAAATAGACAAGACAAGAGATGGAAAAAAAACAACAACCCAGAAACAGTTCATTCGAAACTAGTGGTCAGTGTTGAGTGTAAGAGCAAGAAAGTTTTCCGTACATGTTGCTGAGACCACAAAGATTGTGACATGCATTTGTCCAATTTCTGTTGTCGCAGCACTTGCCATATAAATAAAAAACCAAAAACAAAAATCCGCGAGTCAACTTGCGCGAACAGCGTGATGGTCAGTTTGTTTGTTTGTTTGTTTGTTTGTTTTTTTATCAAAAACTGAACAAATACTTAATTGAGATCATGAACACGTGTCAACACAAATACATTTGTTTACATGACTCGCAAGGAGAATCATGCATAAGGAAATTAAATATGCAACACGTATAGCCGGAACTGAGGCAGGGATGATACATTCGACATATTAGACCTTCCGCAGATGAACACTATCATGAAAAAAATATAATCTGTTATGGGAGTTCGAGAGCATTAGAACTGCATTCTGGATGTCGATATCGCTGCACGCCTGTTACAAATATTATACATACATACATTATTTCTTTGATGACGAACCAGACGACTATCTGAGTTTAATTTTGATCCATGTCCGCACGTCTATATAGAGCAAACCCGAGATAGATGAACTGTTAAGCGCATATAATAGTTGAAAATGAAAGAAATATAATAAAGTATACCGGGGTTATAAGGAACATGATATGGACGAGAGTATCAAAATGAAAACTGGTTACAAACGCGTGGCACGAAAGTATGACCATTAAAATGTGATTGACGTGACATCGTTATTTTCGAATCAGTTGTTGTTATTATTCAATATTTTTAATCCCATGTGTGTTATTACACGTTTTATTGCTGAGTGGGCCTATTATGATATTCATGAAAAGGGATGTTTTTAGTGGAATGAGCATACATGACTGTAACAATAATGAACATATACGACAGCCTATAACATGTCTATTTGAAAGTTAATCCTATAAGCGAAGGAATACCAGGGAAACGCGTGTGCTTCTCGCTTGGCTGTATTCATTTTTAGATTGCACACAAGAGGACACGGTGTTTTGCAATGCTTTTCTTGCAAGAAGAACCAAAGAGTAATGTGTTAAGAGGGTAATAATTAAAAAGAGGTCACCGAAGGTAATTAAAAGTCCACAGCAGATATATGCCTAGAGGTACAATTTTCAGTGAAACCTGTCTTCTAAGACCACTCTTAGGGTGACCAAATCGTGGTCTTTCATGACAGGTGGTATCGCATAGGGTATATATAGGATATGCAAAGTACCAAGCACAGTATCTTGGTAGGGTGGTCTTTCAAGACAGTTGATCTCATTGGAGTGGCCTGTGAAGGCAGGAATCACTGTATATGCATTTCCGACCCACACATTGATGACAGTACTTCGATGTCGGTTACCTTTATTTGATTTTACAACATACGCACGAACACCAAGGAAAGCTGGTGACTCAGTTTGAAACTCAAAAGGTTTATAACAAATCTCAGTCGCCAGAATATCCACAGCAACGGGTTCTGCAACATTCTGATCAACGACCGAACTACTATTAATGACAGCTGTTTTTGTTCTGCGCTGCGTGTTACTAGTACCATGTGGGCAGGGTGATTGGTACTCAGGTGTTTCATCCAGCGCTTTAAAGGACAAGACTCCCAAGTTCAGTAATAGTCATATCAATTATTGCATTTTGTGCGTTATTCTTGGATGTCAAGATTTCAGTTTGCCAGCTAAGCAACACTAGGGCCCAGCCTGTTGGACTGGGACAGGCCACCAGCCAAATACCTGACAGTCGGGTGGGCATGCAAGGTTTTGGTTACAATTAAAAGTGTGTTCTATCTGAGATCAGGGCGTGGGATCTCCGATTGTATACGCTTGTTGTCAAGTGCGAGCCATGATATATATTGTTCTAATAGGTGGGGTCACAATTAGCAATTTTATGTGTATTTGGCTGAATACACAACCCAATACACTAAATTTTTGTGGGCTAGACTTGCGTCTTCCCATAAGATTCTATGTTAAAGTAACATTAAATGTGATGAATAGTTTTGCAGCAAAAGTTACCAAATTTACAGGAGTATTTCAACTATAGACAAGCATTATACCATAATGAATGTGGTGTTTCTAGGTAGAGTGGTTATAAAGTTTTATAGGTGCAAATTACAATGGAAACCTATGGAAATACATATACCTAACCCATCTGCCTACAGAGCCCTCTACTGAGAACCCACGTGAACCAGTTGATGTTGACCTTAGCTATTTCATTTTGTCACAAGAACATCAGTGTATATAGTAATTTTCTTTACTTTTCATTTTCTTGTTTTTTTTCTTCTTTTATCTAACTGAAGAAGTCTCAAACATGATACAGACGCCCAGCTCATTGAATTTTCAACTCCTCTGGGAGCCCCCATCTCCTGCATTGTCAAATGACTTTGTATTTGCTGTTTGAAAATTAAGTTTAATTCAATTCAACTGAAGATGCAGCCGTGACATTTTTTAGATACCCGGTATGAAGTCATCAAGGCTACTCGACAGAAGAGATTCCTCACTACCGATCTGGTATTTTGCGATGTGCATGGTGCCTCTGGCTTTTATGAAAAAAGTCTCTCGGTTTTTAATTTGAACACAGTAAGGCGCTCCTGTCGCGGACTTGTTCGTTGTTGCCGTTAAGAGTAGGTTTCAGCAACGATTTTATGGAAAGCAAAAAACAACTTTCAGCTCTTCACAAAATGTTCACATGCTATGAGACAATGCTGCCACATCACATCTTTCTTTTAATTTAAATGTCCATAACTTCGTGATGCGCATGTCACGTCCAGCTTGATATATCAATGTGCCCATGCGATGGCGCCTGATGGGAAATGTGCTGCAAAGTTGTAGTTGAGCAGTTAATGTGAATGTCCCGTTTTAATCTAATTCTCTGACATAATTTAAAGTAATGTAGCCACCACCCCCTGTTACTTGCGCGATGGCCGCTACGCGTTCTCAGAATTCCAGAAAAGGCGCAAGCCGTGGATTGGTGAGTGAAGCAGGGAGGGATGAAGAACGCTTATATTGACCTCCTAATTTTAGTTTAGCCTATTGACATCAAGTAAGATATGTGATTTGATCTTGCAGGATGGATATTTAAAAATGGAAATAGACTAAAATGACACAAATAACATAAAGTAAAAGGGGCAGAGAGCCGTTTTTGCTTCTTGCTTCCCGTTGAATCCGCCTCTGGGGTCGGCGATCTTGGTTGAGGAAGCCAGTGACCCGTATATTCTGGCATAACTTCAAAACTCCGGGAACATATGCTTCGCGTACCATATTTGCATGCACTCCTATCCATAAGGCAGTCAAGCATTGGCAGAGTTTAATATTTGACGACAAAACGTTGTGGCCTGTCTTTAGTGCAACATCGATATGTATAGGATGGATTTAAACCATCGCCTCAGCTGTATTCCTTGAAGGACGGCTTGTGTGGTGAGGGCAATTCTGATCAGTTACTTTGTAGACAAAACATGTCAGTTATATTTGTTCTTTGATGTCTGCAAACCACCGAAATGGCTGCCGACAAGTCCATTGTCGTATGGTTATTGTGGCTGCCTTGCTGTGTGTCTGGGTGCGGACCCAGACGTTTTTGTCTTTCCAAGAATATCTCTCTGATCTGTGAATCAAAGTTGTAGCGTTTTAAATTATGCAAATGAGGCGACTAGAAAAAATTAAATCTTGAATATGTTCAAAACTTTTATTGAGAGGTATCATTCTTACTTTGAATTATAAGTTCGTGCTATTGGCAGATCTAATGAACGTCAAACTAAAGTTGTGACATTTTAAATAATGCAAATAGATATGATATATAAAATTTAAAACTTGAAGGTCTACTTAAGTATTACAGATAAAGGTACGGTTTTTATTTTAACATACAGTTTTGTGCTGTTGGTGCACGCAATTAACCATAAACCAAAGTTATGGCATTTTAATTTATGCAACAATTTAAATCTTGAATATCTTCAAAACTATTTTAGCTCGAGATAAAAATGTTGTTCCAACTTCAGTTTACATGTTTGTGATATTACTGTATCCTGTGAACCATATACCAAAATTGTCGCATTTTAACTTGTGTAAATTAGGTGAATACCCAATTCCAATCATTCAAATTTTGAAAGCACCCAGACAAATAAGATGTGAAGCAAATCTTCTTTTCTAGTCGTACCTCTATTTGTCTGGGTAGTTTTTGGGGTTGGTTTCATTTCATTTCGTTTCAGCATGGAAGAGTGTTGTGGGGTATATATACTGAATTGTATTAGTGTGTGTGTGGGGAGGGGGGGGAGGTGTGTTCGGATTCTTCCAGACCTGCTGCAAGCGTGGTACAACCTGTTAAGTGCATGACATTTAAAGGTACCCAATACAGGCACTCGAACTGAACCAAAAGACATTAGGTACAGATGTATCTGTAATTGAATCATTCATCATATATCGGTACAGTGTCACGTCAGGCTGTCCGTTTTTTTCTGCAAGCATATACGCATAGGCAAATTGTATCAACATGAAATATCCTCAGACAAGAAACACCGAGTGTGTCTGCTTTGTTTGAATAGTACCAGGGATCTTATAAATTTTGTCTAAGTGACTGACATTTTAATTAAGCCTTATGCAGGTTTCTTCTGCCGGCCGACCGTGTGCATTATGCTGGCAGCAGTTTCTGGGTCGTGGGCCTGTTTGCCCACCATAGTAAGGTTTAATGTATTTTGCAAGAATATACTGGCCATGAGGCTCCTGAATTAGGCTCTCATGTAAAAGATCACCATTAGCGTTAAAGCTAACTTGGGTATATCATGTTATTTAACTTGCATTTTTTTCTTTTCTTTTCTTTCTTTCTCTTTCTTTCCTTCTTTCTTTCTTTTTCTTTTTCTTTTCTTTTTTTTTGGAGGAAAAACGTTCCACAATGCTTTTCTCCACCGGTCCTTCATGTGATCTTAAAACATGTAACCCGCATGTGTTCTCATGTGCACTAGCATTCGAGGAGTCCATTTTCTGGCAGCATCACCTGGCATGCAAGGCAAGATCGTGTATCTGCTGTCTTGGTACAATGATAACAGGACTGCCATTTTGTACTCGCGTGATGCATTATCTTCAAATTGTGTGTCTTGACACCCTAATACGAGTGCTGTCAATTGGTATTTGCGTGATGCTTTGTCGCAAATTTGGTTTCCTGTAAACTGTAAAATGGTCGCGCTGATGTAGGAATGGGATTCTTGGTTTCATTTTTGGATTTAAATATGAATCTTAATTTTAACTTTAGCAGGCAAAGTCCACCCTAAAAGTGTTTGTTTCCTTTGTGAGCCATGTTCACCGGTAGGCTACCCCATGTGTCCAGGTGAAGTGACAGTGCGTGCGTTACCAGTATGATGTCACAGACACATGCTTACGGAGAAGACTGTGCTGATTGCATCACATGACCTTCTACAAATTCTGACAAATGTAAAATATTTTGTCATAATGTGCCCTCGAGCACATGACTTGTGAGTTAAACGTTAGACAAAGATAGCAACTGCTGTGCATACCAAAACCAAAGGGTCACCTAAGATCACATATTGCCAATTACTTAGGCCTACGTATATGGCACATAAATGTTGTGTTTAATAAATGATGCGACAAACACGTTGAACTAGTTAGCTGCTATGATAATTCCCATTGTGCACAGTTAACAGGGGCTTGCCCACCGTGTATACTCATATCGGAAGGGTATCCAGGATTCAAAACGCGTCCTCACATACGCGTAGATCTGACCTAAAAGATGGCTGTCAGCTAATCAAAACGGGCCATTTAGCTTTTCAGACGACAAGGCTGTCATGCATTTCAAATATAGGTCAGATCTGCGCACGCATATGTCGCGTTTTCATCTTACCTGGGGTGTTGGGCATTCCATGAATCTGTTCTTTAGAAAGATATTGCGCCTCGTGTTGGGCAAATTCAGCTTGCCATTTCCTTCCAACAAGCACTTGTTGCTTGAATGTGACGTCAGGAAATTACATACTACCGACTGTTGCATGATCGAGTCATGGCATGCAATCACGCATGACACATCACTCGTTTCCTCATTTGTATCACTGCTATATGAAAATAATCCAATTTTGTCCCTTTCTGTGACTAAAATTGGAAAATGAATCAATCAGGAAGTCAAAGAACCACCCCCCCCCAAAAAAAAACACAAAAAACAAAAAAAAAAAAAAAAAAAACCTCTCACAAGTTGCAGTGCACATGGTGCCCTCTGATGCAGGTTGTTCTGCATATTCTAAGTCAAAATACTTGCGTGCTTCACAGTATTGACAAGGTTAGCATCAGCGCTCTGGCGGCCCCTGCCTTAAATACAGGAGGGTCCATCATATCACCAAGGTGGAATGGCATGCGATTTTGGTCATGTGAAATCAGTACCGATATTTCACGTGAGTCAAAATGGAAATTTAAGTTTCAGAGATCTAAAAACATGTTGTTTAATCATTCAGCCTAACGAATAATGATGGTTTGAAAGAAATACCAGGAACAGATTCTTCAGCTTGAACCCATACACCCCCAAGCATAGTTTTACTGTCTAAGTGCACAAGTTGGTGCTCCTCGTACACGCCAGAGCAGATTCTTCCTGCAGTTGCCGGGGATTTGTGAATTCTTGGGCGATGGGTAAATACCATAATTTTTCTCTGTCATCTCCCATGTTGGCAATGTAGTCGTTTACATGTAATTGTTTACACTTTGTTTATTGTGCCCATTCAGTGATTGTTTACCCGAACTTGTGTGTCTTTATACACAGTTGGTAAAATAGTGTGCAGCTCCGCAAGGTTTGATGCATGTAACTTATAGTGTTTGTGTGAGCGAGTATGCAGGTAAATATTAATACAAGTAAATGTTTTGTCTGCTTCATTTGCCAATTAATGTTTCTGTCAGGTTGGTTTAAAATATAATATATTATATATACAAACATACGTGCGCGCACACACACATAACATTAACAATGCTGCAGCAGAACAGGGTCGTTTTCACTGGTGGCATAGGCGACATGAAGGCATGGCACGTGTATGAAACGGATTATCCCGTGCCACCAAGGAAACACGACGTACGGTACTTAAATTTACATTCATTTACGTAATTGGTACTTAAATTTACATTCATTTACGTAATGCATTACTCTGGGAATTTCTAATTTTTCATGTCTCAAAGGCAAAGGAAGTTAAATTTATCTAAAAGGTAGGCACCCTGCTTTTGACGTGAAAAGACGTCAAATACAAGAGGGCAGTGGGTGTTTGCTGGGTGGAAGGAAGAGCGGCGCAGGGGACGTCACGTTCACAGTTACGTTGCGCGGTGCCACATATTTGGATTGTTCTGCTGCGAAATCATAATGCAGTCACATTCGTATGCCTGCAATATTAAAATCTAGATAGAATGTAAATATTAGTTTCCACAAATTGACACCAGTTTCCATGCAGCTGCCGCAGAAAGATACCTGGCAAGCCACCCACGCATATGCGATATCCAAGAGGACAGAGAAAAATAAACCAGTTTTGATGATTCCAGAAATAAGGGGGCATTCAGCCATTTTGTACTCGTTGCTTTTAAAGAAAAGTCACAGGTGTGCGTGGTATTGATCCCTTATTTTGAACGAATATTTCAATTCGTGTACTTTTTAATACACACGTGCCTATTGATTACCATATAAGTCAATGGGGATTGCAGTGCTTATTCACATTTGCAACTTCTTCAAAATCGTTAGCCACATTCACTTTAAACTTGGTGGGGATGTATGTTTGGTGAGTCTTTAGGAAGCTTGTTCTAATGGTCATGCATGCTCCAATGATTTTTGTATTTTTAATGAATTGTTTTGTTAATTTTTTGGCAAAATCTTAAAAATCTATTCCCCAAAAACCGATTGGCCAATTGTTTCGAAGTTGCATGGAGACACTTATGGGGACCCCATGACCTAAATTTATTCAAGAGGTGGCGCTGCGATCTTTTTGTACATTTTTCACAATTTTTTCGCCTTGTTCCGCGATCTCCTGCTCAGATTGTTCTGAAACTTGGTGGAAATGTACCTTGTGGAAGGGTCATATAAAATTGTTAACCCCGTGGTTATAATGCGAAACCCTGATTTTTGACGAATTTCCAAATTCGGGTACGTGTCAGTTGATGCATACACTGATTTAAACTTATTGTATTTCTTGAAAGCAAAAATGATAGGGGAGCAGGCAATGCCTTGATGTATACATTCCTATTCATTACTATGCAAAGCAATGGGGACCAACTTGTTAGTTTAGTTATTTGTTTTTTGCTTTTTGTTGTTGTTTGTCTGTTTGTTCGTTCGTTTGTTTGCTTGTGTGTGTGTGTGTGTTTTGTTTTTGTTTTTGTTTTGTTTTGTGTGAAAGAATTGCTGCGAAACGTTAAAACAGACGACAGTTTGGTCGCTTTTCAGTGGGAACGTCTTAACACATTCTGCTTTCTAACCCTTTTTTCCTTTCAAATGAAAAGAATATTGTGCTGTATGCAAGGAATACGCCGTATGCATGTTAATTTCCCGCCACAAAGCACAGGTTTGATGCCAGGCGATCACGAAGACGTGCGGGTCACATCACTGTCACAGACAGGGCCATATGTCCATGTCTCACAAAATTAGCGTTTTTTTTGAGAATTTTTTCACAAATGCCAAACTGGTATTCATCTAGTGTTTCCCGAGCCATATATAAAGGAAAATTCCATCTGCTTTTAATAAATATTCTTTATATCCAAAATATTAGTAATGTCCCGCTTGTCCCCACAGGTACCGAACCGTATCTCGCCATATCGCGCCAAGCGAGACTAGGCAATCAGTTATGCAGCTGTGGCGGGAAATTAATATGCATATCTCCTATTGCAACTGTAGAGGCCATTCAGTAGTTCTTCACACACACCGCCCACAAATAGCTGTTGACTAGGGTCTTTACCATAAGCAATGTGTTAACTTGTTTTGTGTGCGGGTGTGATTAGCGCTGCCAAAATATCGAAATGACACCCAGCTTTTATCGTACACTTTCTGGATTTCAGCAAAATTATACTGCAATAGTGGGTGCATAGCCTATTTGAATGTTTGCACACCCTTTATTTTAATTTTGCACGCCCAGTTTGTACATTTCTAGGAAAAACTATGACCATAAGAAGAAGGCAACAAATTAAGAGGAATACGGGGTATCCATATTGATTTGCCGCCAAAATATTCCACTCTGTGGCTAGGAAACGGTGACAATCAAACATATTGGTAAGACGGGCACTGGTAGAAATGCAAGGGTGTTTGCTTTCATAAGTTGACCGAAAATGAAGAATACTTATTCCAAACATGAGGAGTCGCTGCATCAAGTTCAGTGTGTGTTTGGAGAATATGACTATAGACCTCTATTTTATACAGTCAAGTTTATCGAATTTAGTTGTTTTGCAAGGGAAACTTATTGCTATTTTTGATACCGGGACCAGCCCGTCCGCACGGGTACTTCCTTGTTGATTGATACAGGCCAAAGCAGCTCCGCACCTAATGTGAATACCCCGTATTGTCTTTATAAGTCATCGAGTACACAGCATCCTTGCAGGATGTGCTTGAGGCGCTTTCAAGTTTATTCAACATTCTGTCGATGGATATCGTTAGTTTTTATCATGGATGCGTTTGCTTTGTTTTTTTTTTACTAAAGACGGGATCCCACCCACTGTTATAACGAGAGACTAATTTCAAATTACAAAAGGATTTAATGCCACGGTAATATCCTATACGTAAAAGACACTATGGAGTTTGAATGCCACATACGTTATCTTAAAGAGACCGAAACAACATGCTTGCGGCCTATTCAGAATCTGTACCGTGAACACGTTGTGACTTAATATGAGCCGGGATATATTTGTATGTTTTTGCATGACTTTATGCTCGATTTACACGGTATCTTTTGTTATTGGGCTGAACAAACACCAGTGACATGTGGCATGGTATTCCCTAATTGCATTACAATTGAATGAATCAATCATAAGAATCTTGCATCATCAGAAGGCTATCATTTGTTTAGCTGTATGTTCTTTTTCATATTGCTGGCTATCAATGGGTGACATAATGGAACGCGGCATATTAGGGTACAGACAAAATATTTTATTACCTTTCTATGTCCATATTATGGCAAAAGGAAGGCTACGTGTCCGTGTTTCTTCAGCTTTATTTAAAAGGCAATCGACTCACTCGGAGGGATATTCTTTCCCAATGCATTTTATAGTAACCCGAACATTCGTGTAAATGTTCACAGTGAAAATGATTGACTTAGAGGGAAAGTTTACACCGAAAGTCTTAGCGTGGTGTTCTGTAATGTCGAAAATTTGTTTATTCTGCGATAGTTTCAAGAGATCAGCTTCACATGCATACATACAACTCTGTGTAACTATAACGGTTAAACTTATTCCTCTTTTATTTGCAGACAAGACACCACCATATGACAGTGGATACCTCAGCGTCAAGGGAAACGGCTTTTATCGGCCACCAGGGCGGGGTAGGTCTGGATCCTTTGGCCTGCCGTATGAGCCCCTTTTGGCGTCCTCACAGTGTACAACCCCGAGTGTCGTCTTAAGACATCAGCGATACGGGCCACCCAGCCCATCGCCTTCCGTTCCGGAATCACATAGGTCAGACAATAATAGTTATACAACACACTCGTCGAGTGCTCCTTCAACGCCACAAATGATTCGGCGCAAGCCACCACCCAAACCTCCTCGGATGAAGAGTTACTATGTGGAGTCTCCCACTAGTCCACGTAATGACCCTCTGGCTGGGTCCCCAATACCTTCTGCCGGGATGGAATCCTTTAAGCATTCCCTGGCCCAAGTTGCGAACAGCCTCAACAGTTTGGATACTCCAATTGTAGGTGATGGTCAAATGACCACAAAATCACCAGAGCAGTTATTAAAGGAGAAAGTTTATCACATTTTACTCCAGACGCGGGAATTTCTCCTTCTTGAGATAAACGCAGAGAATCTGTTGATTCACTTAAAGCACACGGGTGTTATTAATGAAAAGACGGAACAGGAGTTACACAGATCGAAGACCAAGCAAGCCATGTGTGAGCTACTTCTGGACGTTATTATGAGTAAAGGACATGAGGAGTTTCTGTCTTTCTGTGATACATTACGAAAGGTTGGCAAGGAATACTTGGCTGACTTGCTTCTGGCCTTAGATAGCCTTATAGAAACCGTCACCACCACGCGCAAACCAAGGTTGAAAATGATCAAAGGCAAGAAGTTTGCCGATATGTCTAACAACAATGAAAATGGAAGCCATGAAGGAGCATACGAGCATGATAGCCAGGTGTCTTTCTTTGATAACAAGGTGAATGGTTTTGATGGTTGTGATTTGGATACCAATGACCCTGATGGTGATGGAGCCAATTTTGATATTGAAATTTCTTATTTTGATACCGAACTGGGGCACAGTAAGTCAATCAAAGACGTAACAACTCTTAAGAAAAAGAAGACACAAAAGACTAGTACTGACGACAATTTCTTAGTTAAAGCAGAACATCAGAATGCAGATCGATATATTCCTGTGATATCTGTAAGCTTGTATAATCAACGCCTCTGTGATGAAGGGTTAGAAACACTGGCCAAAATCTTGGAAAAGTACACCTGTGTTCGTGAATTATCCATGGTGAAGAATCAGATTGGAGTGAAAGGGATGAGAACGCTTGGGAAAGCTTTACAAAAGAATCATAGTCTCCTGAAATTGGATATACGATTGAATACTATTGAGGATGAAGGTGCTTCACATTTGGCTGATGGACTACGGCGAAACCGATCTTTGCGTGCTTTGAATGTCACTGGCACTGGATTGTCAGGTCCCGGATGTAATAAATTGGTGGATGGGTTGTCCAGGAACTTGTCCCTCTCTGAGCTGGATGTAAGTTTTAACGACCTGCGGGATACAGGATGTGAAGTCGTTGCAAATCTTTTGGCCAATAATTCTCCTCTTAAGAAGCTTCGGATGAGAGATAACAGCATATCTCCGACCGGTTGTAGCCATATTTTTAAGGCATTACGCAAAAACTGTCGGCTTTGTATGCTTGACATGAGTAGCAATAAAGTAGATGCAGACAGTATGTCTGCACTAGCTGAGATGTTGTTGCACAACAGGACTTTAAGAGAACTTAATTTAGAGAATTGTAGCCTGGCAGAGGATGGATGCCGGGCACTATCGCGAGCACTCAAAACCAACACGGTCTTAAAGAGCTTGGATCTTAGTATGAATCCTTTAGAAAACAGAGGCATGAGTGCTCTTTCAGATGGCCTTAAGTACAATCAGGTGCTAGACGTTATGAGCTTAAATATGTGTGGCATTGGTAACCAGGGTTTCCTCACGCTCTTGGATTCATTACGGTTCAACTCAGCAATGAGGACTATCAAGCTTTGTTATAATAACATTGGCCACCAAGAGCTCACCAGTCGAAGTGAGGACTTATACGAGAAACTGTGTCAGATACTGCAGCTGAATAAGGACCTCAAGGTGCTCTTATGGGGAAATAAGTTAGAAGAACCCAAAGGGACTCCAGCCCTTGGCCATGAGTCTGCAGTATAGTGTTCTGTAAGGTGATGGTTGCTCTGTGTCCATAACAGTTTGACCAGATTATAATGAGAAGATCCAAAGTAATGAACTGATCTGTTTGTAATTTGCTGGACTGACTGAAAGTGAGCATCAGGATGAATTAACCAGTTGGTTTAGATAATGGAACATGTTTGCATGCAACATTAAATGTACCTGACATGAAAAGGGGCTGCATATACTGAGAGGTATAAAGATATCGATGCAAGCACCAGTATTTGAGTAGTGAATGTGCATTTGTGTGTGAGAGTACATATGTTTTATAGAGTGGATGTGCTTTATTTCCATGGTTATTGCATTTGACCTTGCATCTTGGACACACTGATTTCTCTCAAATTAGGATGCCAGTTCAAGAGCACACTGGGGAATGGCTTTTTCCCCCTGAATACTACCTAAACGAAGGTGTGTCCATACTTATACCTGTCAGTATATAATGCTGGATGAATGCCAGTAAGAGTGGTGGTCATTCAGAATATTCAGCCAGCAGACATCGCCTCTGGAGAGATCAGTAAAAGCTTGGGCACCAGGGTCAACAACATGGAATTCAGAAGAACTAGATCATGACGGTCATTTGGTAGCATGAGAATGACTAACTTGAGTCAGCATCATTTTTGGTCACGAGTATGACTACAAAGAGCAGAATGCAGTGTAAACAGTATGTTGTAAATACACTAAATTTCGCTGTACCTTTATTTTCGCTTACATATACTTCGCCGATGACACAAAACAGTGAAAATGAAAACACGGCGAAATAGTATTTCAACAGAAGTGCGAAGGAAACTGTGTCCTAAATAGTGGAGTTAAAATTTCAGTTAAATGTTTGAAGTGTAAAAAATCCCCCAAAATTATACTGTGAAAATATGTACATTGACAGTTAATAGCAGCTGATCATACAAATTGTGGGTGGCCTTAAAATACACCCTCTCACTTCTTGGCTTTTTAAAAATTTCTGGTGAAAAAAGTGGTCTGCCTTCACAGATTCTTTATAAATGTGCAGATACTATACCCAGTAATTTATTTTCAAATTGTAGTGGTGGATGCTCAGGTGAACCACTTGTGAATGGGACCATCTGGTGATGTAGCCTCTCGTGAAATCTCGTGAGATGTTAACAGGAGAGCTACACGGTGACTATGGTGACCCTTGGCTTGTCTTTATCATTTTCAAAATTGACAGCCTTTAGGGAGGGGTTGATTGCTTTTCATTAAATTATTGCTATTGTCATTATTTGACCTGAAATATGTGTGGTATTCTTGCAGTTGAATTTAAGAATGTACCCAAATCACAGTGAAATGTATCAAAGTCATCCAATGATGTCAGTTTTTACCTTGTATGCAGAAAACCTCACAAGAATACATTTTTACTTGCATTGCAGACAAATATTGGATGTTTTAATATCAAAGGGTTACTGCATAACAGAGTGCAAGACCGCAACATTGAAATACTGGTATGTTGGTGAGCACATGTAACGTCCTCTGTGGCATAATAGTGCCAACGATAAGAAAAGTAGTGCGCACATCTGTCCAGACAATAAGAAATGTTGCGACATTTTCATTTATGTCAATCCAGAATAGAATGTTGCATGTCATGCCAGTACTTGTCATATGGCGCTGTTGTGCCAGATAAGCTGTCTGGGTCTGTGCTGCAGAACAGGCTTGCAGTACATGTACTTCTTATGCCAGAACGTCATATTGATCTGGACCAGGTTGCGATATCAACTGTCACAGCTCGTGTTGTTTAGTACCATGTTGTTTCCCAGGTACCCAAGGGTGAAGAGTTTTACCTATTGAGGTCTCTGCATTTCTCACACATTCTGATCAAGTTTATATTCTTCAGAATACGAACAAAATCGTCGAGGATGCCCTAATGTTTCAGAATAATATGTATAGAAAAAAAAACCATAATACCAGCGATCGCTTAGTGTACCATACTAGGTGTGAGTTACGTACACGGACACAGAGTGCAAGAGGTTAATATAATTCCTACATGTTTAACGTCATACTTTATCGAAATGACAATATCCTCATATTGTACGGCGCTTATAAGTGATGACAAATCTCATTGGGATCCATATGAGCGGTTTCAAGTTAAATCAGCAATATATGCATTGCGGTGTCACGATTTATTTCTGATGTCCTGGTGTCACTCAGAGGGAAAAAAAAGTCTTATCAGTTGTGTGTATTAGTAACGATGAATAATATTAACCATTTCTCGCCAAGGCTTTTAAATGCAAATATAAGGCATCCATTTTCGTTTGCGTTCGGATGTTTAGACAAAACTAGGCCCCAATTTTTTTTTTTTTTTTTTTTTTTTTTTTTTTGGTCATGGTGACGAGGATCTTTTATGATCAGATGAATTGAAAAATTACGATTTGTTGATTCGGTTTTTGAACTGTGAAGCCAAAGTGTTACACAAAGCCACAAAGCATTTGCAATTTATCCATAGCAGCGTCATTTGCAATCTTTGCCATGGTATTACTGCTGTGTCTTGAAAGTCGTGTTGTTTAATACTGGCGCACATGGGAAACCAAACATTACAGTGTGTCAAACAGGCATTATGTGTCCGCATCTTGCGATTACACGTGCACACCATTGTCCCTGGAAGGGTAATCTGTGCCTGGGACATGGATAAGGGCTTGGAGTTGTAGCTTTGTGGGATAAACAGGCCTGCTTGGCAGAGTGATGTCCTGTATTTTAATGTAGAGGGAAAGACTTTTGAACTCGCGTGGAGCGGATAGGTTCTCTGATTTGCTCGGCTGTAATTTGCATCGTATATGGGGCAGATGGTCATGAAAAGGCGTTGGGAAGTGTCACGGTGTGACAGGGCCATCTATAATACAGTTGTTTTAGGCCGTTACGATAGACACATATATCGTTGTTCCGATTTTTTTTCCGAATAATGTTTTGTCTGTTACAATAGAATCTTGGTTTAGCAATTTCGCAGATAAGCAAGACTTTACGAAAAAAAAGTCCGTCTCCTTGAAACACGCGGTTTTCATCAAATAGCCAGCATTTAAGATAAAAAAAAAACGGTATGGAACGATATTTGCCTCTCTTTAGAATACTTATACAGTATTGAAAATTTTGAACTAAACTTTTTATAAACTTTGTAAACATATTGCCTGTGAAGCGCCATCTATTGATCGCCTGGGTGCTTCCACGAAATGCCACCTTGTCATGTTAGGGACATTCTGTATCCCTGATCACGATTATGTCACTCCATAAAGGAAGATGTACCGTGCCAAAAAATAGGCAACCTATGGAACGAATTTAAGTTACATGACGCTCTCAGGTGTGATTGTATATGATTAACGGCGTTCAAGAAGAATGAAAGACAACTCTTGACCCCAGACGAATCTTAAAATGTTAACATGTCTCTAAAATATCAATTCTACACAAAGTCCTTGCATGCTATATATATATACATATATATATGCGTGCGCAGCGGAATTTCCCTATTAAGACCACCTAAGGGACTGAAAAATGGTCTGAATAGGGAAGTGGTCTTAATTGGAGATTCTACTGTATGTGTAGGCTTTATTATATATATATATATATATATATATATATATATATATATATATGTATATATATAATTTGTTCACATTGAAGAATATTTCTCACTGTCATACAAGTGGCCGGTCAATTACGGTAACCAAAAAGTACAAACTTTGAAATAACAGAGGGTTCTTAATAAACAGAATTTTATTAGAACATTGTGGACAGAGTGTACCTACAATGACGGGTGCACTTCTCCAAGTTATGCATATGAAAATACCAAGTACCCTCTGGTATGAAACGTGTGAGTGGAACACAGATAATAGAAGACTCTTATGGCATGGCGTGACTACTTTTATGCGCAAAAAGAAGTTGCAATGAATCTCGTTTTTAACAGACTTACGTCGAACAAGACCAAAAATGTGTGTATTTATTTTTGAAGTATCGGATAGTTTAAATTGTATGATTTCGTTGGGGAAAAAATAAGGTGTATATATTGATGACTCCATTGAGAGATATCTACTTTGTGCCATTAACATGCCGCACCGATTCGAACACAACATGAAGTAGCGGTTACATTCGCTCACAGTACCAGATATTTTGAAATCCGTTCATTAATTGGCCAAAATAGTGTTTTCTCATACCTGTCTTTTAGCGATCTGTATATTATTTTCTCATTTTGGGTGCATTTTCTAAAGTGGTTTTTAGGACACAAATCAATGTCTGTCGCTAATGGCTGTAGTACATGTGTGGTATATAAAAATGAACAAATCAGTGAGACACTAAGTAAACTAGCGCTAT
Organism: Hermodice carunculata; assembly: GCA_964020975.1. NCBI lineage: Eukaryota > Metazoa > Annelida > Polychaeta > Eunicida > Amphinomidae > Hermodice > Hermodice carunculata. Next base: position 3,196,732 of record OZ026622.1, read on the forward strand.
TTTTGCAATACAGGAGCCCGAAGTAAACAAACACTGTACTTTCAATCTTTACTCTTCGGGCGTCAAATAAAATGTTGTCAAATTGCTTTGAAATGTAGTAAATCTTTGAGTCTTAATGTAGACATTTTTTGTTGTTGGTTGGCTGGCTGGATCAGGTTCCGATTCGTATGATCCATCAAGTTCATATTGTGATGTGATGATTTACTTTCCTTGTTCTGATACAAGTTGTACACATGACAAAAATGACAATAGGTCTATTTTTTCTTTTTTTCTTTCCTTTTTCTTTCTTTCTTCCAAGGGTCACTCAAAGTGCACGCTATGAAGCGAAGACTTCTAACGACTGCATTTGTTTTATTTAGCGCGAGAGATTTGTGTTTGGGAAGTACAGAATCTTATAATTATGTTGATGAGGCAATTGATGTATATCCTGGTGATAATCAAGTGGGATGAGGACAGATTTATCACCATCCTAAAGCTGGGTGAAGTGGAATAAATACGGATATATATATATATACCCTCGTATAAGACTTGAATATTGAAACAAATCGCTATTAAACTATTTCCGTAAAATGTGTTTGTTGGCTGAGTTCTTATGTCCGAATAACACCATACCACCAAATATTGCCTCACACACACACACACACACAAGCTTATGCTGTATATGGGCTTTCCAGACATTTCTTTTATATTTTGACTTTCTTTGGCTCGTAAGCACAAAAAGAAGCGAACACACATATACCTTGCATTGGCCATTAAATCTAATCAACTGAGCGAAAAGCTAGCTTTTGCAAATAAAATGGATGAAAGACTTTCTAATTGTTAAACTTTCAGGCATATTAATAGAAAAAGATTGAACAGCAGAATTTGAAGGGAAATTAACTTCTAGATGCGACGCATTTTTTCCTGTTTAGTTAATTGATCCATGGAACGAAACCATCACGTAAACGCGCTAAAGACCAAAAGTGATTTACTCCAAACCTTAAAAAATGTATCCAAGGTAAACTTTAAATCGGGGAATCTCACCTGAACATGATACATTAACGCACAATCGTTACAGAAACGTACTGGGGAAACCATAAGAAGTGCATTGTTAACTTGATAAATAATTGTAAACATCCATGGCGTACTTTCGTCAAACTTGAACACAAAAGAACAATTCCATTGAAACATTTCGCCACAAAAATTTAACCTACAGAAAGTAAATGTGTCTTTCGTACTAAAGGAATTGTGTACTCTGAACCCTTGCAAGAGTGTTTGACTAGATAACATCCTATCAAAATTCCTGAAAGATGGGGCATTCCAATTGAAAACCGCCATCCCCCATATAGTCAATCGATCAATTTCCACTAACGAAATACCCGAAGATTTCAAGGCTGCAAGAGTCGTACCTCTTTACTAGAAAAACAATAAACAGGAAGTCGGGAATTACAGACCGATAAGTATATTTACTACCATCTCAAAAAGTTTGGACAAGGCTGTATTCACCCAATTTGAGTTACACCTTGTAAGAAATAATATATTTTATGATTTGCAGTCCAGGTTTCAGGAGCTCTTATTCAACGGACACACGCCTGATACACCTTAGAGACTTTATAGGCAAGGAAATCTCAAAAGGAAACTATGTTGGTCTGTTTCTTTTAGACTTACAAAAGGCGTTTGACAATGTGGATCACGCTATTTTGTATAAAAATTGGAAGGAATGGGTGTCGAATCAGTTGACTGGTTCAAATCTTATTTAGGCAATGGAAAGTAATCGGTGTCAGTAAATGGAGTTGAATAAGAGCCTTTACAGATCGAATGCGGAGTCCCCACGGGAGCATTTTAGGGCCATTATTGTTGCTATGTTACATCAATGACATGCCCATAAGGGTACAGTGCAAACTTTTGCTATACGCAGATGACAGTGCACTGTTAATACCAGGTAAATACACATATGCCATTGCCCAAAATCTGAGCAGAGAACTGGAGTCATGTAAAGAGTGGTTTAACAGACAAGCTGTCACTCCATCTAGGTAAAACAAAGTCGATAATCTTTGGTTATGAGAGATTCTAAGTTTCCTGCAATGGTTCAAAGATAAACCAGACAAAGGCTGTCGCATACTTGGGTGCCAAATCAGATGACGAATTGTCTGGAGAATCCATGGTCAATAACATTATAAAAAAAAATCAAATTCTTGTTTAAAATTCCTTTACAGATACGCAGCATCTCTCAATCAGAAGACCAAAAAAATCCTTTCATCAGCATTAATTCAGTGTCATTTTGATTATTATTGTTCCTCGTGGTTTTCAGGTCTCAATAAACATTTCAGAAAAAACTTCAAATATCCCAGAACAAAGTAGTCCGGTTCATCTTGAACAATGTGCCCACATTGGCCAGAAGGAATTAAATACCATCCACTTGCTGAACGTTGAAGAGCGTGAATGTCAGTTGAGACTTAACCATGTCTTTAAAATTTATAATGGAACTGCCCCAGCATACATGCAACAAGATTTCACTAAAATCAGTGAGCGATGTGAATACAACACGAGAGGTCAAAACAAAAACTTTTTTGTTACTCCGGTAACAGGGGCAGCCAAAAAATTCATTTTTTTGTTACATCAATCAATGACTGGAATGAACTCCTTGCAGAAATAAAATCAATTGATAGCATAAAAACTTTCGAAAAGCAAGTAAAAGCATTCCTTACAGAAAAAGCTGAAAATAATTCCTCTTATGTACTATTAAGATTTCTAGTGTGGTATTCTAACTTGATTTAAGGTGCTAATCTGCTGTAACGGTGAATGAAGGTGCTATCATTGGTATTTTAGTTTTATTTATAACATGTTTTTAAAAATTATATACACATATAAACATTTTTTTCATTATGTTTGTATTTTATTTTTATTTATACCAAGGACCCCCAATGGAAATAAGCCAGGTCAAACTGGCTTTCTTGGGTCACCATGGTGCTGGTCAATACTTTGTCTATGTAACCTGATTTTAGCTTGTATATAAACTGTCTCCTATGCCTTATTATTTTAATTATACATGATTTGATTTCTGTGATACTGTATTACACTCTTACTTTACCTGTCTATTTATTTTGTAACACATAGGATTTGAGTTCTTTAGCACTGGATTCAATTTTATTTTACAGTTCTGTTTATTCTGTTACGTGATTTGAGTTCTGTGGTATCTTATGTGTTATATTTTAACGTATGTTCCACTATTTATCAGTGTGTCTGTTTTTTGTATTTATTTCATGTACTGTCTACCGTACTTTATAACTAGCACCAAACAAAGTCAAATCAAATCAAATCACCCCCATCATGACACTACCTCCTCCGTGGCGATCATGGTCAACCCTGCATCCTTCTACAACCGTCTTGGAAGACATCCTCGAACCCTTATTCTTCGATCATGGAAATCTAAGCAGAATCGGGATTCATGTGACCATGGAGCTATAATACAGTATTATAGCTCCATGATGTGACCAACGCACGCTGTTCCACTGATTTCTCATCCAGACTGCATGTTGCTCACACCACTGTATCCGTCGTGTCTTGTGTGCAGGACTGAGAGGGATGCGAATGCCAAGGCGGTTTGTCCTCGATTTGGCGGTTTGGACAACACCAGTCTCTTGTTAATGGTACTATTGGTAGACTGTGATGCTCTGATGTTTCAGGCCTGGTACCACTGCTGACGATACCTTTCAGTGGAAAGAAACCTGCGCCCTTTGACATACTGGATCAAGTACCAGTCTTCCGTCCCAGCTGATAGTCTTGGTCGCCCAGATCCAGCGTTCCTCTTGCATCCTCTGGTTTCCTGGAAAGAGGCCCACCACCTTTTTAGCGATGGCCTGAAGCCCCCCATTATCCTGGTAACCTCCCGTTGGGAAAGGCTAGCCTCCAGCATCCCCATAGTTCTGCCCCTGTCAAATTCAGACAGTTGTGAGTGACCCGTACGCCGGAGCATTGTGGATTTACATTGATCGCAGCTGTGCCACGGACTCTTCATAAACCCCATAGACACTCCAACACCAGACACACTTTTCACACCTCTGTGGCTGTTGTCTTGTTTTCAAGACCTCGTTTGTGTGCATTACTGCTCAGGAATACCCTATTTACAGCGGCCCATATTAAATCAATGGGGGTGGCATCTTTTTCCAAGCAGCATAATACAAATTAGGAACAACAGCAGACTTGTACACATTTGTGATAGACCAGACATACAGCAGGCCACGATCTGTCATCAGCAGTCAATTACGTGAATGTGTACATAAGTAGGATTTCTTGTTTACACTCATGTCAGACATAATTAGTTTAATGCTACCACATGGTGACCATTTTGTCATAAGTCCATGCTGCAGTGTCAACAGTGATCCATAAATGAATCAAAATTGCAATAAAAATTGTGCTAGGCTTGGCCAGAGTTTCTCACCACATGACCAAATCTTGTTTGTTTGTTGACACTTGATATTCTATTTTATCAATAATGTCTGTGTGGCATTTCCTTTTCCCCTGCAGATTTTTCATGTGAAGAACCTTATTTTGCTGCACTTTTTTCTCTAAAGTTTCATCTTTTCTGACACGTACCTTTTCCAATTTCAATTTTAATGTACAAGGCAACAAATTTCCTTTGTAAGCATACAGATTTGCTTGGAAGCAAATCTCCTTCTCCAGTTGAACACTGAAATCCAAAGCGTACATGGGACTATTAGTTTTTTGTGATTGAGTTCTGAAACAATTGCGCCTAAATCATTATCTTAAACTTGTCACAACTGAGAAGTCACGCAGGGATTGTAAATCTTTTGTATCCCGCCTCTGATGAACCTATATGTGTTACATCAGACTTTGTACTGATGACTGGCCGGATGAAGTCACTTTCGAGAGCATTTTCGTCATATCATAACATATTTTGTCATTATAGTTTGAAACTCAAGTTCAACGTAATTCAAAAGATAGAAGGATTTCAGGCCGTGCTTTGAATATGATGGATCAACTACTTCTACAGTCCAATAATTAATTCTAGGCTTTTGGTGAAAAATCCTGGCACATCCACATGACTAAAAACAGGACAGAATAATTCGCAAGTTTGTCATACCAGATAAATCTACCTTGTCTTGCATAACAATCCTGCAGTGAGTTTGCTGCCACGGGTGGTCAACGCTGGGTCTGGTGATGACATAAATTCTACCGTAGAAGACAAGGTAGGATTCCGTGAGAATTGTGACAGGCTTTAAGATTTGACAAATTGACCTTACGCATTTATCATACATTTTACATATAAACACTAAATGAACTCTTAAATTTCTATCTAAGAACACAATAAAGATGTACGCTCATTATTTTTCAGTTCACCATCCTTGCATGTGTGACGTAAAGTGCCCTTACTTCGTCATCCTTTCTCAGTTTTTGCTTAAATTTTATGTAAACACCACTTCAGACAGATGTCTTTTCAGATGATATAATTAGTAAACTTTAAATTTCTTGGGATAAAATAATGAATTTACGACTGGCAACTTTTTATATATCTACAAGTGCCTCCGGCTGTGCCCAGGTAACAAATTAAACTGACGTCAAAGGAGGTAATGTGTAAAAGGGGAAAGAACATCCATTTCAAACATATTTCAACAAACGTCCTAAGGCCTATCAAAAATATATGGGAGTCCGGTAACCTGACAGACCTTACTGAAAATGCCCAACCCTAAAATGAATGGAACAAAAAAGGACTTTCAAGCTGCCCTTCCCTAATAAGAATTGATAGACCCACGGTGAGGCTGAAAGTTTTTATCGAGAAAGTGGCCATCTTGTGCCGTTATTTCGCAGTAAAATCAATCCAAAGGCAGCATTTTATTACATCTTGTCTGCAGGGTGAAGTTAAATGAGTCACAATTTACAACACATTAGATATAAGGTGGCAAAAATACAACACAGTACTACTCTGTCTAGTCTAAGTAATAAAATAGAATTACATATATGTTTTATATACATTCTTTAACAAAAGTAAAAATTATGACATATTTATAACAATGACAACCAATGTGCAACTGTTAAAGCTATGTACACTTTATGTTGTGTCCTGACGGTTGTGGCAGATCTATCTAGAACTGAATCAACTTAAAAACAGTTCCTTGCTGCAAGGCTTGATGCTATAATACAATGTACACTACTAGAAAGAGCTGTCAAAATATTAATTATCAATCAAGGGGTACTCAATGTGCATATGATTTATCTATTCAACATTACAGAACATTTTTTATTTAATAATGGGACCTTTTCAAACATGTTGTCCAATTATTATTATATAGAATGTTTGGCTTTTTTTTTTTTTTTGTCATCACACTGTTATGAGAAACCTCCTTTCCAAGCTAGTGCATTAGAAAACCTCCATTCCAAGCTCATTGTAGGAAACCTCCACTCCATGTTCTTTTAAATCATTCAGCACGAAGAATAACTGTGCTGTCTCCAGAGTGTGCCTCTAATTAGGATCTGTAAGAATTTTATGACAAGTAAATGGTGTCTCCAAGTATATGATAAAAAAAAGGGTTTCCCAAGAGTGGAAAAAAGTGAGAGTTAATGGTGAGAAAATGGAAACCTTCAACTGCAACCACGAATACACCTCAAATGTGAAGGGTCTGCAATGATGCTGTGTGTCACATGCTTTGGAGCGATCCATAATGAAAGAGGGGTAAATGGATCTGCATAGTGAGACCCCCCCATATATATATATATATATATATATTCACAGCTTTATAGCGGAAAATTATATGGCAAAAGTATCAATGTATATATAGTGCCACATGTTATTGGATTTGTAACATATGAACATGTGACAAATATATATTATCAAGCAAAACCCATCACCCCCATGGCGTCCAGTGGTAATGTTAAAAGGCAGCATCTGTGTTCTCTATATGTTCACAGGTTTTTTTCTTATTTGAGGTATTTCACTTGAGTTTTAAATTCATTATTTTGCAGGAAAAAAATCCATAGAACCTAAGTTAAAACTAGAAAAGAAGATTTGCTTCACAGCAAATATGTCTCGGTGCCTTCAAAATGAGAACAGTTTTGAAGTTAATTAAGATTTAAATTTTGTGTATTCACCTAATGTGCATAACTTAAAATGCTACAATTTTGGTTGTTGATTCCTTGGATGTAGCTATGTCACAAACCTCTGAATTGAAATTGGAATGCCATTTCTATCTACAATAGTTTGGAGATATTCAATGAATTGAAGTGGATTGACACTTCTGTACATGTACTTTTGAAGACATTCAACATTTAAATTCTTAAAGTGTCCCCAATTCAGTTGACATTCTAATTGCATCAAATGCACCCATAGTACAAACTTACGAAGAAAAGATAGATTGACATTTTTATGTATAATGCATTTGAAGATATTCAATATACACATATACATTTATGTTTTCCCGCCATTAGATTTGCAAACAGCACAAACTCAGATAATGGTATCACACTAGGAGTACACATATTTCCAACTTGAAAAAATTGTGAATATTGTCTAAACTATAATAGATACAGGTATCATTCCAACTAGGACTGGCACAGTTATGAGTGTGGTGTACATGTATATGAAGAATATGTACATAACATGTAGCATCTGAAAATGTGCTAATTTTTTTCAAAGCAATTTCACATTTAAAAACTTGAATAACATCAATAGTAATTACTCAGACACGCAATTCCAGTGTTTACTTATACAGTGAAACCTCTCTACAGTGGGCACCCTTGGGACCAGAGAAAAGTGCCCACTCCTTAGAGGGTCAGCCCTTGTGGGCAGTATGGATGAGTATATGTACATTATTCAGACATGCATATATGCATGTACAATATATGTACATATTATAATTCAAGGAAATGTGTATACATATAATACAATACTGTCTTTGTTCCTTTATTAAATAAACAAGTTTTAACAGTGGCTGTCAGGAAACTACATGTACATGTACCTGTGAACTGAGACAAGCACTTTACTGTCTCAGTATTCCTTGTCTTAAACTTGGCTATGAAGAACAGCCTTCATCTCAATGGTTACAAGAAAACAAAGATATGAAAGTGTCCACTGAGATTACACAAATCCACACACTGTTTCAAAATTCACAAAAGTGTGAAAAAAGTCATGGAGGACTGGAAGACCATACTTTGATGGGTCTGGCCAACTCAGCACTGTATCTAGTCTATTAATAGAGGGTACACATGGTAGGCTTATTCTGCCCAGAAGTTGCAGATTGATAAGCCAGCAGACTCATGATAGCGTCATGCAAACACAGACCAGCTAGGACACCAGTCGCAGTCACAGTGCACTGGCAGCCATGTCCAGTATCTATGCTATACATGGCATGTAAAGCAGCATGGAGCAGACTTGTTCTTGCAAGAACAGAAAGAGATTGTCTGTATTTTATTCAGAACCTCATTACACAGTTGTTGGGACCACCCCCCCCCCCATTTGCTACAAGACCCAAACCTTCCAAACCATACACCTAGCATGCATGGATAGAATGCTACCTATGAGACAGGTTCAGGGTAATTTATTATGAATGCAGAAATGGTTGCCTAACACCATGGAGGACCAACAAGCAGTAGAAGGGGGAATGTTTATTCTGGAGAAATTCAGTGTATTCAATAGCATACATTTAAGTTCCCCAACTTTGTTTGCATGCTGTTAGATTTGCCAGATGTCTCAAACCTACATGTGTAAGTTAGAACTTTGTGTCTATCTGCAATAGTTTGGAAGATATGGAGCTTTTAAGATTTAATTGCCCCTAATTTGCATAATTTTAAACATCATGACTATTCCAAACCAGGAGCTCAATTTCACCGGTAGGTCAGTCACCATGGCAAGGTTGGTGATTTTCAGAATAGTGTCCGAGAAAGACTCCGCACAAATTTGGATGTAAAGAAAGAAAGAAAGAAAGAAAGAAAGAAAGAAAGAAAGAAAGAAAGAAAGAAAGAAAGAATGTCAGTTGTGGTTCACATGGTTTCAAAAGGAAAACAGTTAATGGGGCACATGTGTTTCTGTGTCATCTTGGAAGTCTCGCATAGTATTTGCACTTTAACATTTCCCTTACTAAGGTTTTCGTGATTTGATATCAACACGCATCTCTCCTCTCATTTTTTCACTCGCTGAACGTAATGCCTTTGAAATTAGATATGATTTAATACATTGCCTGTTGTCAAAGCAAGCAGAAATTGTTGACCATATTTTGTCAAAAAACACGAACATATGAACATATACAATACCTCTCACGATTGCAGTTCTAAGTTCGGCTTAACATGTTATTTTTCACAAAAAGCAGTCATATGCGAGGGTATGTCCAAAATTTCAGTTCTTGATCCGTTACGTATTCATTGAAAAATTCGAGACATATGCTGAATGATTTTTTTAAAAAGGTCACAAGGTCAGGAAAAAAGTGACTTCACTTCCATGTAGAACCATGGGCCTATACTCACTGGTATCTCATGGGACGGGAGAATATGTTACCGTAAAGACAGTAAACACGTCACTATTACTGATGGGGCTCTAAATAGTTACTCTATCCCCCACCCGCCCACGTCACCGGGTCACTCCTTTTGTGGTGCCCAGGTCACAAGATCACAAAACTCTAAGTCATATACCTCCATGCCGTAATTCACCGTGTAGGTCATAGGTCGCGTAGGTCCCTTACAAAGCTCCTCCAGGTCGCAAGTCACCAGGCAAGTCGCCACATGGCCATCTGGGGTCCCACTGCATGAGTCCTGAAGACAAGCCTATTTGGCAAAGATGTATTGAAAACTGTAGTCTGTGGCCTCAGTAAATTTTGAAGCTGCTGTGATATCGTTCATATACATGTGTTTTCTATTTAATGCCAACTGCTACTAAAGTCAAACTACTTGGGACGAACTGCTCTCAATAAGGGTGCTAGATCCATATTCTTTGTGAAAGGACTTTACATTCAGCTATCAGCATATCTTTAGTTCCAGAGAATATAATGGTCTGGGTCACCAACTTTCCTCAGCGCCCAAAGCGAGCCGAGGAAAGCTGTTGACTCAGTCCAAAACTGGGCACTGAAAGAGTTAAAAACGGTGGATTATTTCATAAAAATGGCCCGTGAACCCAATTTTGCCCCCAACGCTATTGTGATTCAATAATTACATATTTGAATAGTGTACATGTGTGACAAATACAATCAGAGAAATATCCGTAAAATGTATCTTATGCTGCAACCCTCTGTCATCTGTAACATCTGGGGTCAAAAGTGAACGGGGCTACATCTGTTTAAAAAGCCAACTTTTCGTTGCGACAGTATGGAAACCAAATGTTGGCGATGAATCATCGCAAGAGTAACACAGAAAGGAAAACTGAGTCGATTGATGTCAGATTTCAAAATTATGTGATGTAGGTACAAACACAATCATGTCTCACCAGCAGTCCTGTTCTTTATGCCCATGGTTTGTTGTTGGTTTACAAATTTAATGTGTGGGGTACCCATATTTGGGAGAAGTGTGAGAGTAAAATTCGCTAGTGCTGAAGACTGATTACAAAGTTTGAAGATGCGGACTTCAAGAAGTTCTGCACGTCCTGTACTGCCATATAGATACTCTCAGTGACAGTTGGACAAGCGGCTGACTATAAATTAAAATGTGAAGAGGACACGTGTTATTATGTCCAAACCTTATAGCTGGGTTAAAGATACATGTCATTGTGACTTCGCCTTGTAGATGGATTAATGATACACGTACGTGCCCTGCTCCTGAAGAAAATTTGAGTATGCATGTCATTGTATCCTTGCATGGGGAGGTTCATTAATTTACAAGATCAGCATGCAAAGTATCTCTAAACTTTGGCTCTATCCAAATGCTGTTTTCTGTTTAATATGCTATAAAGTGTGGACAAATTAATTCTATGCCAAACTGGCGAAAAATTATGTCTGTGTGAAAACGCAGACATTCTGTTTTTTTCCATGAATTCTTTCTTTCTTATGTCTGTGTGCCAACATAGACATTCTTTTTTGTAAGAATTCCTTTTTCCGCTTTTTTTTAACCATCAAATGTGTCCGACGGGTTATTTGAAGATTATTATACGTAGAAACTTTAAACTTGGCAAGATTATACCTCCATAAAGTCTGGTCTTTTTGTAGAGAGGGTTGACAGTTTTGAAAATTATGCTAATTCGGGACACATGGAAAGTTTAAATGTTGAATATTTTTAAAACTATCATTGGTAGAAGTGCCATTGCAAATTAGTTAATTTATAGGTTTGCCTGTACATGTAGGCGCATCCTGAACCACAAACAGAAGTTCTATAATTCTAATTTATGCTTAGTAGGGGTACTTGAGAAGTTTAAATGCTGGTTATCTTTAAATCTATAATAGGTATAGAAGTGTCACTGTAACTTCAGTTCATATGTTTGTCCTGTAGGCGCAGCCAATAAACCACAGCAAGTTATAGAATTTTAACTTAAACTTATTGGGAAACAAACAAACAAACAAACAAAAACAAACAAACAAACAAAAAATGGTAACATTTAAATATAAGACAGATTTGATCGGAAGCAAATATTCTTTTCCAGTTTCTTTCTTTCTTTACCAGCAAATTTGTTCGACATTTTACTTTATTATTATGCGTAGAAACTCCAAACGTGGCACGACTATACTTCCATACATAAAGTCTGGTCTTTTTTTTATGAAGAAAGGTGACAGTTTTGAGAATTATGCAAATTAGGGCCATTTGAAAATTTAGAATATCTTCAAAACTATTATGGGCACAGGTGCCATTCCAACTTCAATTCATAGCTTTATACTGTAAGCACTTCCAATAAACTACAAACAAACGTTGTTTTAATTTATGCTAATTAGGAACACTTGGAGATTTTAAATATTGAATATCTTCAAAATTAACATAGGTAGAGGTATTATTACAACTTCATTCCATGGGTTTGTGCTGTTGGTACGTCCAGTGAACCACAAAAAAACTAAACATACCTTCAACGCAAAGCGTTGACTGAAGGGTCCGTCATTTCATTTGCTGAAATTAGGTCATGGTGACACTAAAATCTAATCAGTTCATCTTGCCAGGTAAGATAAGCATATTGCAAATTTGAGCAAAATGCATGGAGGCATTCTGTAGATATAGCGATAAGGAGAATGTGCACATCCGGACGGACATCCGGGCAGACGGACAACCCGAGAACATAATGGGTTCCCCCCCCCCCCAGGCAGACCCTTAAATTGCAAAATTTGGATTCATACCTATCGGGGGACTTGAAAATTTAAATGTTCAATATCGATCTTCAAAACTAGATTATGCTTAGATGTGCCATTCCGACTTCACATCTTCGGTTTGTCCATCATCATCGGAAAGCTGTTTACTCAGAACTAATTGACGGGGACGACAGATACATGTATATACATTCATATATGCGCGTAGACTGTGCTGATGGTAGACACTTGTCAAAATTGCAATTTGTCTCTATGTAACGAGACAATTTAGAGACAACTATCATTACAGTTTCGAAAGTGGTCCAAAGAATTTTTGTCATTAATTTTAATTGCTGTGTGAACAGTTATTTGACAAAAAATAAATGAATAAATAATTAAATAAATAAATAAATAAATAAATAAATAAATAAATAAATAAATAAATAAATAAATACATAAATAAATAAATAAATAAATAAATAAATAAATAAATAAATAAATAAATAAATAAATAAATTAAAAAAAAAATAAATAAACAAATAAATAAATGAAATAAAAAATAAAGAATCTACGGATTATGCCAAGTAGCTCAATGTTTGTGCACAATTAATGGCTGCTATACCAATATGACTAAGTCACTAAGGCTCTCTTGGGATCTGTTTTCCTTTATTGGAGTTTGTTTGGCATTTAAGACCATTTGTTTGACCCCTGGATACACGTTCAAGCCAAGAAAAGTTTTAATGTTTCTTCATCAATACACGCGTATTTTTAAGCTGTAACGTTAAGACTTGTTCCCTTTGTCTTCATTGTAACAAGGATTAAAAAGAAAGAAAGAAAAAAAAAACCTCTCGCACAGTTTACGTAGAATGATAACAAGGATTTCAGTAAAAAGCGAAACAGTCGAGGAAAGAAACGACGGGATGTTCCCTCAGTATCGACCTGAAATAGATGTAGTAAAGTTTAGAACGCTTGGTGGTGAGCCAGAAGCTTTCAACCGTCTGTGAACGTCATAAGACGAAAACGCCTGCGGCAAATGTTCTGTGAATATGCAGTAACCGCGACAAAGTGAGCAGGTCATGTGTGGGTTCTCTGGCCTTGGGCTGTGCTCGACGGCGTTCATTGGCACCTTGGACAAGGCAACTATATGTAATCCATTGGTGAACCAGAGTTTACCATAACCTAAAGCCTGAGAAAAAAACCCGAAAACTATTCACAGTGGAAAAAAGCTATATTTTCAGACAAAGGCAACAGAAACTAGGAAAGATGATTTGCTGCATAGCAAAGCAGTGTGTGTGTCTTCAAAGCATATTGGTATGGTAATGTACAACTATTCCATAACACAGGAGTAGAAGTTGGAATGGCATCTCTATCTATTATAGCTTTGAAGTTATTCAAGATTTAAAATTTCTAATGGTGCTATTTAGCATAATTTGAATTGCTACAACTTTTATTTTAGATTCATTAGACGCGCAATGGTCAACAACCCCCTAGTAGAAGTTAAAATGACGTCTCTATCTATAATAGTTTTGAAGATATTCAAGTTTTAAAATTTCAAATGCTGCTAATTAGCATAATTTAAATTGCTACAACTTTTGTTTTAAATTCATTAGATGCACAATGATCAATAACCACCTAGTGGAAGTTGGAATGACATCTCTATCTATTATACTTTTGAAGATATCCAACATTTAAAATTTCAAATGCCCCTAATTTGCATGATTTTAAACATCTTCATTTCTTTGTATCAAACGGTCAAACTCCTTGTATGTAGGTACAATCATGCCAAGTTTTGAGTTTCTATGTATAATAGTGTTCGAGAAAAGTGTCGGACTAATTTGCTGGTAAAGAAGAAAGAAAGAAAGAAAGAAAGAAAGAAAGAAAGAAAGAAAGAAAGAAAGAAAGAAAGAATTTCAGGAAAAACAAAAAAGTGTGTGTTGACACACACACTTTAATTTACGCTCGCACAAAGTTAACTCGATAGTTCTGTGATTGCTTCTTCAGTACTTGTTCAGATTTGACTTGTTCGATATATTAGGATCCATATCCTTAATAAACCAGCTGCTAGCTTACTGAGCTGTTCAGGATGTATAGAAGTTTGAATCAAATAAGATGCAAGATTCAAGACTGACATTAGTACATAGCTTCAGCTAATGAATTGATAGGGATTTCAGGTCCTTACACAAGTTACAACCAAAGTCCCACAAGAATAACTCCAACATCAGCCACAAGTCTGGAAATTGGCGCCACGTCTGCCGCCATGCTACTGGTGGACCAACGCGACCAATGTGCTGTGTGTTGCTCTGTCAAGTTGAAAGTTCAGACCCAAAGGGATAACAAACGGAAAATCTGGTGCTCTGATGAAGGCGAGTTGTGTCCCATCAGGACACAATCTCAGATGCGAGAAGACCCCCCCCCCCACCTCCTCATCTATTCGACTTTGAACTCCTTTTCACAAGAAAAAAAAATGCTCCGTCGTTAAGCGCCTTCAATTTAAAGAAAACCAAATGCCACTGGAACCAAAGCCCCTGGTTACTATTCCTGTGGTACTTGACAGGGGCAGATCTTGTATGCTCCACTGCGCAATGAGTCTTCAAATTACCATTTGTTCAGGCATGATTTTGTATATCGCTCTAGTTGTTATTATGGCAACAAAAGAAAAACAACGGAACATTTTTTGCTGTCTTGTTCATTGTATAAAAATTTTAGAGAAAAATGTTTTTCTGCGTTACCCACAGACATAATAATTGTAAGTTATTTGTTTTTGTATTTATTTCTTTTTTCTCTCTCTTTTTTTTCTTTGTTTTTGTTTGTTTGTTTTGTTTTTTTTTTTTTTTTTTTTTTTTTTTTTTTGTTTTTGTTTTTGTTTTGTTTTTTTTTTTTGTTTTGTTTTGTTTTGTTTTAATTAAAAACTGACACTGGGAACGCTATGAAAATACGCCAAGCATAATTGCTGGTTTTTCTAACGCCATTCCCTTCACAGAGTCAGGAGTATAATGTGTTTTATTTCATTTATTTTGTTTTATATGTGTATTGTGTGTTATTTTATAAATTCCTGTGACCATATGTATCTGATCTATATGATAAATCAAATAAAATCACAACAAAGGAACTTTTTTGCCGATCGAAATTTAGACTGTTAATTGCTTTATTTACGGATTTAAATTTTCACAGTTTTTGTAGCTGTGACATTTCATTTTATTTTTAACTTCACTATTTTGGACATCATTCCATTTTAAACAATGTGCATATACTATTTCGCTGTGTTTTTATTTTCACGGTTGTACCTTTAGCGAAAACAAGAATACATAGAAATTAAAACAATTTAGAGTTATCTACAATGTAAACTGAAAAAAAAATCGCCATTTGGCAAGTTTTACTTGCAAATGCAGACCTTAAATTTCATTGGACTGGTTGGCAAATAGCTATGGCGGTCCGCTGTTATGGTACAATGAATATCACAAGAATTGTTCCTTACGATAAACTGTAATTTTGACAAGTACATTAATTTAATCCCACAATTTGTTACTGTAACAGAGCGAGACATTAACATCTGCAACATTGAGTAATTGATGGCAGCAAGCAGAGTTCTCAGTTATTTACTCTAAATCATACATTTGAAATTGTATATTACTGACAGCAGCGTCGCCAGTCGATATACAATGCAAACTTTTGAGGTGCACATTACTTGCAACAGAGTCACTGATAATTTGCTCTAAATCAAGTAACACGCAACTGTACATTACTGGCGGTAGAGTTATAAGTTGCCCACCCTAAATTATGCAACGTTTTACAATTTATCATACTAGCAGCGTTGTTGCCAGTGATTCTCTTTAAATTATGGAACATTCTTCAATGCACATAACCAGCATGAACACTAACTTCAAGAGGATTCAAATTCTTTACGTTCTAGTTAAAGCTTGGTTACAAATGCCAGATCTAAATTTTTGTCCCAACCTTGCAGCCACCAAATTGAAGAATGATGTCACGGCGACATTTGCACGTCCTATTTACTCTTATTTGCTGTGAGCTTTAACAAGGATGGAAGCGTGCCCATGGTGTGTTAAGATGGCTGGCTAAGTCATGTTTTGTCAACTCTTAGTGTACATAGGCCCGGCAAAAACTGTTGGTAAAATATTGACTGGCCCCTCGTGTTGGTTGTTCGATTTCTGGCCATCTCAACTTGGCTGCTTATGTTATCTGATGAATTTAAGCCGAATGTGTCACTGCCAAGTATATAACCCACTTATAAGTATGCATAAAATATCTTTCAAACATACCATTCTTGAAGATTAAATCTGACATATTACAAAGATTCATGAAAACATTACTAGATAGTTAAATCGGCGTTATGGTTAAATATGGTGTTAAATCAGTAGTATAGTATATCGATATTTTACCTTTACGACGGTTTCTTCATAAGTACCAACGATGTGAAGGGAAATAAAATTGACAAGCATATATATGTCTGACATTAGTTGTTCAATTTATATTATATATATCATATTATTATTATTATTATTATTATTATTATTATTATTATTATTATTATTATTATTATTATTATTATTATTATTATTATTATTATTATCATTATTATTATCATTATTATTATTACATTATTTCATATCAAATCATATTATACATATGAACACCTCTCCATAGTAGAGTCACTCCGTGTAGGAACCACTCCTCTCAGACCAGTTTTTGTGACCTCTAGTGGCAAAGATTATTTATTCATATACGTACGTACATACATAAACACAGCATATACCCTACTGCATAGTTTGCATGCTTTTTGTCAGGACGCTAATGCTCGAGATAAGGAGGGTTATTGAAAGAATTCCGGTTAGCACTTTCATACATTTTACTTACGACAGGTCAAGAATCGCCGTGCCAGTGATCTGTGCCCGAAGCAAGAGACACGTAATTGAGCACCTTTTTAAAAAAAATTTACCCCCTAAAGATGCAAGAATCATGCGAGTTTTTCGAGAGTGATACTTGCAGAAACATATAAAATATTTGAAACCCATCCAACTCTCCTTCTTTTTTAGCTCAGCTGACTTACTAGTCAGGCTGACCTTTTAGGAGGCCGAGTCGTCCATCCGTTCGTCCTAATTATATTTTCGACTCTCTCTTTGTTTTTTGTTTTTGTTTTTTTGTTTTATGTGTTTTTGCTATTTTCGACTTTTTCTCCAGAACTGACACCCAGATTAAGGTGAAACTTGGTGAATATGTTCCTTGTGAAAGCATCTTTCCTAATGATTACTATATATGTAAGTCAATGGGCATTCTAATGCTAGTTCACATTTTCGACTTTTCCAAAACCGTTAACCAGACTGACTTGGCAGCAATGTACCTTGGGTGGGTCTCTTCCAATTTGTTCAAGTGGTCATGCTCCGATGATTTTTGGATTTTTGATGATATTAATATTTTTATTTGTTCTTTTTTGGGCAAATCTTAAAAGAATCTTCTCCAAAACCGCTCACCCACTTGCTTTGATATCACACAGGAACACTCCTAGTTCTTAATTTGTTCACCAGATGGCGCTGCAATTTTTTTCTATTTTTTTAATGAATTTTGTGTGTTTCTGCTATTTTCAACTTCTGCAGTACCGTCACTCAGATTAAGCTGAATCTTGGTGGATATGTGCCTTGTGAAAGGGTCAAACAAATTTGCTCCCTAGGTGGCACTACTATGGATTATCGATTTTTAAGGACTTTTTCAATTCGGGTACTTAGCGGTAAATACACCTTTCCTATTGATTACCGTGTAAGTCAACGGGCATTCTAATACTAGTTCACATTTTCGACCTTTCCAAAACCATTAAACAGATTGACTTCAAACTTGGTAGCAATGTACCTTCGCTGACTGACAAGTCGGGAGAACGAAAAGGTGATAGGCCTAACTGGTCTCTTTTTAGTTTTGGCAGAAGTAATGAAATTTGTGTTTTGGGTTGTTAGGCCTATAGATTTTGGAAAAGATCTAGTGTCTGCAGTTAATGACGAATATTTCTAAGGTTGAGAGGACCGGTTTAAAACCACCAGTTGCCTTTTATGGGTGACTGCCTGTCTCAAGTCAGGAGTGGAATTTGTTTCTTCACATTGGTATCGGAAGAGAAATGTTGATGCTTTGGCAAGTCTGAAATCTCTTTGCTGTCATTGTTGGGTTTGCAGTTAATGAATATGGATCATGTTTTTCTGTACTATTTGAAAATTACTTCATTGGCTATGTTGTGCTGTGGGCTTTGTTCTCCGACTCATAGTTATAGTGGAGGTAGAGTGTGATTATAATGTTCCAGATTCATAAATTTCACAAAAACGATGTAGGCCTACTTTACTCTTTTGCTGTAAACTTCGCTGACTGACAAGTCGGGAGAACGAAAAGGTGATAGGCCTAACTGGTCTCTTTTTTTGTTTTGGCAGAAGTAATGAAATTTGTGTTTTGGGTTGTTAGGCCTATAGATTTTGGAAAAGATCTAGTGTCTGCAGTTAATGACGAATATTTCTAAGGTTGAGAGGACCGGTTTAAAACCACCAGCTGCCTTTTATGGGTGACTGCCTGTCTCAAGTCAGGAGTGAAATTTGTTTCTTCACATTGGTATCGGAAGAGAAATGTCGATGCTTTGGCAAGTCTGAAATCTCTTTGCTGTCATTGTTGGGTTTGCAGTTAATGAATATGGATCATGTTTTTCTGTACTATTGGATGGGTCTCAACCAATTTGGTCAACAGGTTATGCTCCAGTGATTTTTGGATTTTTAATGGATCCTATGGATTCCTGATTTTTAAGGATTTTTTCAATTCGGGTACTTAGCGGCAAATACACCTTTCCTATTGATTACTTTGTAGCTCAATGGGCATTCTTATGCTAATTTACATTTTCGACTTCTTTCAGATAACGTCATCCGGATGGACTTCAAACTTGGTAGCAGTGTACCTTGGGTGGGCCTCAACCAAGTTTGTTCATGGTCACGCTTCAGTGATTTTTTAATGTTTTTTTTTCTTTTGGGGGGCAAAACCGCTCACCCAATTGCTTTGATATCATAAAGAAACACTCCTAAAGGCTTCTAGTTCTTAATTTGTTCACCAAGTGGCACTGCATTTTTAAAAAAATAATTCATTGCGTGTTTGTGCTATTGCCAACTTCTCCAGAACCGTCATTCAGGTTAAGCTTAAACTTGGTGGATATGTTGCTTGTGAAAGGGTCGAACAAAGTTGTTTGATAGGTGGCACCGCTGCGGATTCCAGATTTTTAACGATTTTTTTTCAATTTGGGTACTTATCGGCAAATGCAGCTTTCCTCCTGATTACTATGCATGCCAATCTGCATTCTAATGCTTATTCACATTTTCGACTTTTCCTCCGGAACTGTCATCCCGATTCCCTTCAAAGTTAGTTGCAATGTACTTTGTGTGGTCTCACCAAGCTTATTCAAATGGTCACGCTTCGGTCATTTTTTTTGTTTTTTTGGGTGCAAATCTTAAAAAATCTCCCAAATCGCTCACCCAATTGCTTTGATATCACACAGGAACACTGCTAGGGTCTTCCAATTCTTAATTTGTTCACCAGGTGGCGCTGCAAATTTTAGATCAGCTAACTTGCTAGTCAGGCAGGTTACAGTTTTAGGAGGCTCAGTCGTCCGTCTTCGAAATGCTTCCAAATGTCATACACTCAGCTAAACCTCAACACAGGTCTATTCAGTTGCAACCTTAATTTTGTGGGATAAGCTTAGGTCAGCTGATCACGGGCTATTCACGCAGAACTCTTAGTTTTCAATTTGATTGCATCATGGATATAATATAGTTAATACGTATAGCATTCTTCAGAATTACATACCTCTGGTGGAAAAAAGGGTCAAACTTCCATTGCCCTGTGTGTTGCTACCTCCACCCCCCCCCCCCAAAAATAAAATAAAATAAAAAGATACAAATAAAATAAACATCGATGGATCTCGATTTATTCATGGAATGAAACTGAACTTTTTAAGCCCTATCTTATTCCGATAGGGAATGCAAATCAAATTAATTTCGAATGGGAAATGTAGGGATTAACACACGTGACCAGACTCTTTGCGCGGAACTAAATGGCGAATAACTTGGACATTTTGACTATGTGCATTTATACCAAATATATCAAGCCCTTCGAAAATAATTTACATTAGTAAGTTGTGTTTATTAATCATATCGTTACAATCTACAGGGCATAAGACATCATTTTCTTTTTCTTGCTTGCATTAGTAGTTCAGGTTACCCTGGCATGACCGTTTCTCTTAATATCTGATTCCCGAAAGTCGTCCAACTAATCTTTTGAAGATTCACTAGGTGAACATAGTAATTTTAGTACATGTATTGTTATGTCTATGATCTGGAGATTTTTTTTTTTTTGGTCTGTATTTTCTTAACATGACATGTGTTCCCCCCTTGAGGAAACCAATGGCAGCTGACTCGCCAACACACACACAATTTGTCATTATGACTACCCACACGAGGACCACGATCACTCAAACAAAAAATCAATACTAACGTCAATAGCACGTGTCACGTAATTGTAAAATACTGCACGAAACAATAAAACATCGCAGGCACGAGTTTCTGTGGGCCGGTCGCGTGACTTAAACAGATCAAAATTAAGCATATTTTGAATTACAAATACACAAACCAAATATCATACGGCTAAAATAAAACTACAAAATGAACGCTCCTGGGAACAACGGCCCACTCTGTATCCTTGGGGTTAATTTTATTCACACAAACATAATACATGTATGGATAAACTGCCAATATTCCTCATACAGGATATCCACCTAAAACAACGTAAGTACGTAACTATATGTTTCTTTACACGTGTTGTATGGCCAATATACACACAACGGGTTCATGTTTACCCAGGTGACACGCTTAAAACCGTTAGTGGTTTATCGATGCTTGCCGCTGGAATATCAGCCTTCAGTTTTTTGTACACATTTCAGTTTGACCTATTAAAAATCGTTTGTGTTTATTGTTTGAACTTGATTTGCATTTCAATTAATCTGACCTAGTTTGCTCATATTTAAAACCTTAATACTCTTCTTTTAATGCATTCATTCTCTCACATGGGGTTAAAAAATATAACGCTATTACATTCAATACATTCTGCCAATCACCAATGTGATCAAACATACATTTTACCAACTTGGATTGTTTCCTTAAGTTAAGGTCGTCGCATATTGCAGTAACATTCATGGAATGGAATATATGCCAATTCTGAATAAATGCATGTAATAACAGTAAAAATATCAGTCATTAATCACAATGATATATTTATACAGGGAAAAAACAAAGTCTACTAATTACTGAAATGATCCAATTTATCATAATTTCCTTCCTGGTACATGCATTACTAATCTCATATCTATTTATGATTTATCATGGTGCTGATGATATCGATGTACAGTGATGATGATGATGATGATGATGATGATGATGATGATGATGATGATGATGAAAACGACAATGACATTCGAGGAAAGCAACATTGTGAACTGCTGCTCCAAAGCAGACCCAGCTTCGTATAATCTCAGCTGTAAGTGGAGTGGTGAAAACACGTCTGTCCAGCGGGCAACATTGTGAAATTTTCAGCCTAAAACGTTGCTCTCCTATTTCTGTAAGTTAAAGGAGCAAGAGAACCGTGACAGTCCTGTGCTCGGCTGACCTAAGATGAACAGAATGAAGTGGTCCTGTGGGCTTCAGAATATCAAGGTAACCTTTGCTTAAGACAAGCATCACTGTTGCTAACATGAAGATAATTACTACCTTACCGATTCCTTCCAAAATTTGATAATTTGTTAAAAATCAGAGAATGACAGCACCAACATGCATTGAACAATTTGGTGGAGATCAAGTCCATGTACATTCCCAATACATTTGGGAGAAAAAGTCAAGAAGAAAAGTGAAAACACCCCCCCCCCAAGTGCTTTAAAAAGTGAAAAATGAATAAAAAATAAACAAAATAAAATAAAATAACCAGAGTGCCACCTGTTGTACAAATTAGGGTCGTCTATAACTTTCTAGAAGTGTCCCTGTGCAATTTCACTACCATCTTCTTGATGATTTCAGAGAAAAAAAAATAAGATTTTGAAAAAAACGTGAACAAAAAATTGATTAAAAAAAATCCAAAAATCATTGAAGCATGGCCATTTGAACAAAATTGGTAAAGACTCACCCAAGGTACATCTGCACCAAGTTTCAAGCAAATCTAGTAGTCAGTTTTACAAAAGATAACAAAAAAACACGATTTCCAATTGCAATCCCCATAGGCTTGCATTGTAATCAGTGAGAATGTATGCATTAATCAATCATTACCCAAACTGATTTTCTTTCATAGATGCAAAATATCACACCTAGTTATCAACTTTGTTTCACCCCTCCACAAGCTACATTTTCACCAAGTTTCAGAAGAATCTAAGGGGTAGTTTCTTTAAAAAAGTCGAAAATAGCTTTAACAGACAAAAATTCGTAAAAATATAGAAAAAATCGCTGTGCCACTTGGTGAACAATTGATATCTTGGGAGTCCCTAGCAGTGTACTGTTGCAATTTCGAAGCAACTGGCTTGGCATTTTCAGAGGAGAAGAGTTTTTAAGATATTGCCAAAAAACTGACCACCACCACCCCCCAAAAAACTCATTCAAAATTGAAAAAAAAAAAAAAACAAAACCAAAAAACATTAAACCGTGACCATTTGAAGAGAATATGGCAGGTGGTTTTGGAGAAGAAGTCAAATACGTCAAATGTGAACATACGGACGACTGACGGAAGGATGGGCGATGGAACACCAGCCATCCTATAAGGTCAGTTGACTGGGAAGTCAGCTGAGCTGAAAATATGTGTACCAGTAGAGTGGATATGGTAGCAACATTTTCCAGTTGTATTGTCAAAACAGAATGGAAGACACTTGAACAAACACCAGCTATTTGTTGTTCATTTTGCAAAATAAAATTCTCAACCAGAAAAAAAAAGTTATTCTATAACATAGAACTCCATGACATACATCTGATACCCACACCTTCTTTCAATTCTATCGAAGAAACACATTACAAGCAACTTGCACACACTGTAAATACTTTTTAATACATGTTAATAATATTAACAATATTATTATTGATATATCCATTCTACAAGATATCAGGAGTACCAGTGTAACAAAAATAAAAGTTCAATCAAATCGGCCTCGTTCCACCACCCTCACACACCATGTGCTTTAGATCTCAAGTTCTTTTTCTCATTTCGTTTTTGTCTTCTTTTTTTTTTTTTTTTACACATCTGCTTTTGTTGAAGTATTTGGTTGCTCAACAACTGGTTATGGGATACCTTGTGCTGTATACCTCACATAGAGACAAAAAGGGGTGTCATTTTCAGGACTGGAGATACATTTATATCAAAAGCATTTCTAAATACAAGAGAACAACCCAAGACATACCTGCGAACATGTACAAAGAATTTATATTTTCAAATGGCGTGATCCAAAAAATTCAAACCTGACTAAATTTCAAATCTGTGAGCCAATTGTTGAATGGGCATTTATCTGTGTGGCAAGCCTGTGAAAAGTTAATTGCCTGTGCAAACATGGAAATAATTCCTCCTGTGTTTGAACACACATGTATTATCAAATTTACACTTGATGTGATTTCAGCATGGCTGAAAAAACAAGTCTTACAATTTTTTGTATTTGGTTTAGTTTTTTTTCACTTAAATATCATCTTCCAAACATCAACAGCCCCAAAAAGAGGTGATCATCCACTCGCAAAAAACAAACCTAGATAAAGAAAATCCCAGATGCAGTTTAGCTACATGTGTATGGACACACATGAATCACGTGCCAAATTTTTTAATTTGATCAAAGTTCCAAAAGTTATTTCCACATTTGTATCAGCATTTGTTACATGAACATCACAGATCTAAATGTTCACCAAACAATTAGCTCACTAAAGTTGTGTTTTAGCCACAGTTTTATTCTTTATAATATGCCATCTTGGACAAACCATAGTCGTGCACGGGGACATGAATGTCTCGCGAGCGTAATTAAAGCCACTCCGAAGTTTTTTGCTGACGGACGGACGAACGGACGGAATGTGACTGCTTAGTCTCGCCAACAGCTTATGCTAGCCAGACAAATATTATGTAAACATTGGTATAAATGCTTTTTTTTAACCTTTTAGTCATCATCATCATCATCATCATCATCATTTTGAAACATAATGTACAAGTATCAAAAACGCTGTTGGTGTTACCTCTTTTAATGCCAAACATTGGGCACAATGCGCCCTGAGAAAAGTGTTGACCTGGGATATTCTCTCTGGTACTATAGGCATACTGGTACTTGAATGAAAGGTCTTTTTACGAGGAATAAGAATCTGGGATCCTTATGATAATTCAGACTAATTTCATTTAAGTAGATCGACTTTGGTCGTGCTTGGCAATGAAAAAGTTAGCTCGTGTCCTCCTTTAATAATCTTTCACAGGCAATTTTTTCAAAAGTTGAAGTGCTTTGAATTTCTCCAATCCAAAGCAGAGTTGTGATATAACTCATATTCATACTTGATTCGCATGCTTTTTATGATGTATTGGCTAATGGGCAAATGACCTATTTAGCCAGACTAGCGATTGCACATCAACTCAAAAGTGCATGTGAGACTATAAATTGTGGTAATCATTGCTGCACATTTGAAGTACTACAGGTAAGCCGATGAAATGGTATCTTGTGTTTGTCTTGGAAGCTCTACTTCGGAGAAAAATCAAATGTCGGGAGTTCCAACTACATGTATGCATCCATGATCTTAATAATCATTTGTAAATATGTACATTCAATTGTCCACTTAAGGAATGTATCAAAAATATATGTAACTCATCATACTCCATGACTCTTTTCTTTTTTTCAGCAAATTCTTTCAAAATTCCTATATATACTTGCAAAAAAATTTCTGCCCTGTTGACCTTTAAACAAGGTATCCTGGTCAGTTTTGTGACAGGTGCGAGAAGCAACAGCCAGCAGTAATCACAGTGCTGGGAAACTATTTTACTGTAAACAATTACCACCAGGTGGTTTGGATTATGGGCATCACATGTGGCATGATGCATGGTTGCAGGTGAGGTGTGGTAATCTAAGAAATTTAATTACTGTAATTTCCATATTTGTAGCGCCACCTGGTGAACAAATTGCAAACTAGGAGTCCCTTGGAGTGTGCCTGTGTGATATCAAAGAAATTTGGTGAGCGGTTTTGCAGATGTTTTAAGATTTGCCACCAAAAAAAAAAAAGAAAAAAAAAAAGAAAAAATCATGAAAAATAATAAAAACCACGGTAGAGATTCACCCAAGGTACACTGCCACCAAGTTTGAAGTCAATCTACCACACGGTTTTGGAGAAGTCGAAAATGTGATTTATCATTAGAATGCCAATTGCCATACATAACAAGTTAATGAGTATTGCAGAGCAATACATAGTCCCCCGCTCGTCGCCCACGAGGTTGAATGGACTACAATGTAGGGGTGTGACCTAGATGAAAAAAAAAATTAAAACTATGGCACATTCTTAGATTAAGCTTCACATTTGCGTAAAATTTCATTAATCTAAGTAAAAGGACAAAAAATTTATGGCCCGGACAAGATTTTGAATGGATTTCACAGTGACCTAGATATTTGACCTAGTGACCTACTTTTGCCACGTGACACAACAACTCCCCAAGGTAGTATTAAAATAATAAATTTGGTAGCTGTAGGTATTATAGTAAGGGAAATATGGCATGGACAAGGTTTTACATGGAGTTTACACTGTGACCTAGATATTTGACCTAGTGACCTAGTTTTGCGTCGTGACACACTTTTAGGTCACAATACATTATCAGTAAAATTTTATAACAAGAAGTCAAAATTTTTTAAGAATTACAGTAAGGACATGAAAATACTGTACATTTATGTATTACTGTGACCCAAATATTTGACCTAGTAACCTAATTTTACTTTACGACACATTTCCATGTTAAGTTTCACATTTGTGTAAAATTTCATCAATCTAAGTAAAAGGACAAAAATGTTCTGGCCCCGACAGGTTTTTACATGGATTTCACATTGTGATCTAGATTTTGAACCTAGTGACCTACTTTTGCCATGCTACACTCCAGCACCCCAAGAAATATGCACATAACAAAGTTAGTAGCTGTAGGTATTATGGTATAAGAAATTTGGTGCTGACAAGGTTTTACACAGAATTTTATACTGTGACCTATATATTTGACCTAGTGACCTAATTTCCCCTCATGACACACTTTTGGGTCAAGATACATTATCATGTAAAATTTCATAAAAAGAGGTCCAAAAGTTAAAAAAATTGCAGTCATGACCTGATAATTCTGTATATTTACATATCGTGGTGACCCAAATATTTGACCTAGTGACCTAGTTTTGCTTTATGACACTTTCTTAGACTAAGCTTCACATTTGTGTAATATTTCATGACTCTAAGTAAAAGGACAAAAAAGTTATGGCCCAGACAAAATTTGTCATACATATGTATTCTGTGACCCAGATATTTCACTTAGTGACCTACTTTTGGCACATGATACACCTCTATCCTAGGAAGTACAAACACATTAAATTTGGTAGCTGTGGGTGTTATGGTGTTGGAAATATGGCCCGGAGAAGCTTCAGACGGACGGACGGAAGGACGGACGGACAGGCGAGGTGCAAACCTATAGTCCCCCACCAAGTGGGCGGGGGACTAAAAAATAACTAGGGAAGGAGCATTTACCAATAAGAACCTGAATTGAAAAAAAAAATCATTAAAAAGAATGCTGTGTGAACAGCCCATGCTCAGCTGACCTACAGATTCATCACACTTGTGGCTCTGTGAAATTGGGATAGGACAAGGTCACCCATGTACTGAATAAGTCCGACCTTCATGCAAGAACACATAATACACAACAAATCATGAAAATATAAATTGCAGTGCCACCTGCTGCACAAATTAAGAACTGGTAGTCCCTGGGAGTGCAGTTTCGAAGAAAAATTTTGAAAGACTTGCCCCCCACCGCAACCCCCCCCCCCAAAAAAAATTCATAAACTAGAGGGCTGCATAAACAGCCCGTGCATAGCTGACCTAAGCTTGTCCCACAAAATGAAGGTTGCAACTGAGGTTCAGCTGAATGCATATGACATTTGGAAGTATTTCTAAAACAGACGACAGAGCCTTCTAAAAGTGCAGCGTGACTAGCAAGTCAGCTGAGATAGTAATTTCAGCACCACCTGGTAAACAAATTTAGAACAAGTAAACCCTATAAGGGTTCCTGTGTCATATCAAAGAAATTGGGTGAGCGGTTTTGGAGATTTTTCAATATTTGGCCTGAAACAGAAAAAAAAAATCCAAAAATCACTGAAGCGTGGCCATGTAAACAAACTTGGTAGAGACCCACCCAATGTACATTGCTGTCAAGTTTGAAGTGAATTTTGCTGAGGCTTTCGGACAAGAAGTCAAAAATGTGATTTACCATTAGAATACCCATTGGCTTACATGGTAATCAATAGGAAAGGTGCATTTACCGATAAGTACCCAAACTGAAAAAAAAAAAATCATTGAAAATCTGGAATCCACAGCAGTGCCCACTAGTAAACAACTTTGTTTGGCCCTTTCACAAGAAACATATCCACAAAGTTTCAGCTTGATCGGGGTGACGATTCTGGAGAAGTTCAAATTGGTGAAAACACACCAAAAAAAATCATTAAACAAGAGGACTGTGACAGTCCTGTGCTAAGCTGACATGTGCATACACCCTTGCAATTTTTTAAGCTATGCCCCCCTCCCCCGAAAAAAAAGAGTAAAGAATTCATTAAAAATGTAAAAATCAATGGAGCATGACCATTTGAACAATCTGGTAGAGACCCATCCAAGGTACATCCCCACCAAGTTGGAAGTCAATGCGGCTGACAGTTTCTTCAGAGATGTCAAAAATGGGACTGAGCATTAGAATACCTATTGACTTACATAGTAATCAATAGAAAAAGTGCATTTACTGGTAAATATTTACATTTGTTATTTTTGTCAGCATTGAAAGAATAGGAATGGTAGTGTAGTTCATGAGGCAATGGTTACACTAGAGCACCTCGTGCAACCAACATGCTGGGCAATAAAATCCTCTTAACGCACTTTGTCATTATTTAAGCTTCCGCCGAAAGAACTGCCGAAGCGTTTGATTCATAGGCCTAAGCATAATGGGAAGACGGTATCAGATGATCAAGAATTGCATATCTACTCGTCAAAACTTGCCTAAATGTTTTCTTTTACCGGTTTTGCAAGCTTTATTGAAATAAAGTTGTTGTGTTATTCGGAACTATTTTTTTCCTAGTTTTGTGTTCCAGGAGTTGCCTTGACAACTGATGGCTGATGTAGTAGCCCCGCCTACTTGGCTCCTCCCACTAGTAAACAAAAAGGCGATTTTTTGTAAATTAACAAGCTAAAAACGATTTTAAATCAACTATCAATGATAATACTTACTCTTATGTCAATAGAAATTGATGTTAAATGTAAATATAAAAATTAAACTTCCTCTCTAGTATAATTACGGGCGCATGGTTGCAGTTTGTGTGACAGGCATTTCTTTGATGACGCGCTACCGCGCGTCATCAGAAATGCCTGTCACACAAACTGCAACCATGCGCCCGTAATTACACTAGAGAGGAAGTTTAATTCTTAAGTACCTGAATAAAAAAAAAAAATCATTAAAAATTAGGCATCCACAGAAGTGCCACCTGGTGAATAATTTTCGATCACATCAATTCATCAAAATAAACCTGGAATGAGCTGATGCAGGGTCCGCTGAGCGGCCTTGTTTGTAGTGGATCGGTAAGTAGTACTGACAAATATGGAAATGATGATAAATTTCTCAGATTTGTGTCATAATACATTTACTTATCCACTATATTTGGTAGATACACCAACAGTGTAAATTTAGGGGAGCATTGTTCTCCAGGACTGAGAAATAGACCTCAAACACTCCAATCAAAGAACACATTGGTTAAAGGAATCACATTCACACAGTAACCAGCCCCCAGAATTAATGTTGCCAGAGGATCTTGAGCTAGACCATGGCCTACACATCTTAGGGTGCAAAAACACTTTTAAAGCAAGAAGTTGTCCTTTGATATTGGATGGTTCCCTCACATAAAAGTCCGAAAAGTATCATGTGCCCTCCATCTGCGTGCCGACAAAACGTCGCTAAATGCAACCTGTTTAAGGGCATCCCAGGAACAGGCTATGGCCAGGACCACATTAGCTCAGATGTGATGCGGCTGTAGGAGCTTCTGGATTTTGTCTGATGCTACACAGGCCAATTTGCTTGCCTTGGTAACCCAGCCAGAGACAGTGTTCCCACAGATTCCCAGAGAATCTGGCGAGACAGACTTCTTTTTCCTTGAAAGAGGCAATAACAGGTGCCTACCTCATCGGATCTGCTCTTTTCAAATAAGACTCGAGTGCTGTCACTGGATAAAGTAATCTGTCAGGATCCTGCCCATCCAAACCAGCAGACAAAGCCTTGATGGAGAAGCCAACAAAGGTGTCAATCAGAAAAACAGGAGCATGTGTCTTACTCACGAACAAGGAGTTAGGCTTAAAAAATACTTCATTACAGTCCTGTGACCAGCCTGACCTACAGTTGTCAAGGGCATGAATCTCACCCCTCCTGGCCCCAGTATCACAACAGTATTGGCTCAAAGCCCATCGCACAAGATGAAGCAAATCAACCAGTCGTCCAGGTACATGTGGCTGCACACACCTCAGCGATGTGCATAATCCGCTACCACATTCGTCACTGTGGTGACCACAGCACAGTGCCAGAGCCAGGCAAAATAGAAGTGCCAAGTTCTGATACATCACTCTGTTTACAGCAAACTGCAGTAACTTCTGACTGGACTTGGCTATCAGTACATGGAAGTACACATCCTTCAGGTCCACTGAGATCCCCCAGTGCCCCACGGGAACCGTGGCCACTATGGAAGCCAGGGTCTCAAGATTGTGTTGCTCTTTGTGAAGAAAGGTGTTGAGTCTGGAACTATCACCAGCCTCCACCCCACCCCCACCCCACCTTTTTTTCAGAACCAGAAGCAGGCAGCCGCAAAAGTGCAGTGACCATGGTTTTGAAACTTTCTATATCGGCCCCATTTGCAGCAACATGCATAATGTTATAGCAAGAGTTTTCCCTTGACCAACTTAGACAGTTTCTTGTATCAATATTTATGTATTATACGGTTTATTGGTCATAAATAAAAGAGTTCTGAGTTCTGAGTTCTGAGTTCTTAGCAGCAGAGAAACTGCCATTACTTCCTGATCCTCTGATGTTCCTGTCCCTTGCGAGACAGGAATATCAAGGGGTGAGCTCAACAATGGAGGCAGACCGGACTCTGTTAAAGTAACCCACACCTACCCAATCTAAAATATACGGCTCTGCAATGTACTGTCACCATCTGCTCACATAAAGCGAGAGAGCGAGAAACATTG
This sequence comes from Hermodice carunculata, assembly GCA_964020975.1. Lineage (NCBI taxonomy): Eukaryota > Metazoa > Annelida > Polychaeta > Eunicida > Amphinomidae > Hermodice > Hermodice carunculata. Next base: position 3,227,429 of record OZ026622.1, read on the forward strand.
GGAGCCTGTGAAGCCTGAGTCTGTGCTGAAGACTAGCTGTTTTTGTATTGAGACCTGGAATTGGGCCAGCATCAAAGGAACCTGCCTGCTACTGATGCTCTCCATGACACCCTCCATCTTGTTACCATCTACACCAACATTGGCAGGAATGGTATGGGAGGCTGGGCTAGCACCGAAGCCCTAACAGGATATGCATGTATCTGTCTTGCTGATCAGACTCTCATGTATCTGGTCTTAATGTTGTATTCAATACTGGCAAGACTAGTGGTCTGGAGACTGGCCCTGGAGGTCTGCCAGCACTGCAGCCAGAGGCAGGTTGGGGGTGACCAAAATGAGGCTGCAGCCTGAAGCGTGGCCTGCTTCTTCTTGTTTGTTCTGATTTCAGGTCACCTTTCACCATCCTCGGCCAGTATTGCGGTCTCGTAGACTTACAGAAATTCCTGGGTTTCTGGTTGAACTTATAAAGAAAGTTACATTTTTCCCCCACTCAAATGTGGTTTTTCACTGAGGATAAGTACTTTATAGGATACTTTCAGGGAATTTTTTCCTTGATCAGGCTCATGTCTGGATATTACCCCCCCACCCCCACCCCACCCCACCCCCCATGCGTACTTGGTACAACCAGCAGCGCCGGTGGTTATTTTAGTCGGCCATGCCATGTCCCTTGGCTAAATACTTTTATGAAGGGATGAAAGTGTAAGAATGGATAGGATCTCAGTAAGATCATTCCAAATGTAGTGGACAGGTAACGTATTATGACATATTACACATCTCCCACTCCACCACATTCCCCAAAACACAGCCCAACTTTACAATAATTACTGGGCATTTCATCTGTGAATAATCACAAAGAAAGGTTAGTTTTCTTAGTTTCCATTAATATCAAGGACAACATTAATAAAGCTATGCTGGTTGCCATGTTGTAAATTTTCCAATGCCAAGTTTTGAAGCAGTCAACAGCTTTCCTTATCACACTTTGGGTACATTGGTCCAAGGTACACCAAGGCAAGCTGTTGACTTGGACCCTCCTATGACCTGTTGGTATGTTGCCACTGGAACAACATTCAATGGTCAGTTCACAAAAAATATCAACCTAGTATTTTTCTGTCAGTTAACAACTAATCAACTTTTGTCTAAATTGGCAACAGAATTGTTCCTTTCGCATTCAAAATTGTACAACAGATGTTGTAAAAAATGTTCCCTTTTATTTTGCATCAAACTGAATAATATACAAATACAATGATACCTGCTGTATGTGACCACTGCCGTGTGAGACCATCTGCTGTTCGCAGCCACATTTCTGGGGTCACAAGAGTCTGTTTCTTTGTAAATTTATCTGAGGTGAAAGACCACCTGTTGTATATGTGACCACTTTTTCTTGGAAGGGGTGGTCACAGCAGGTACTACTGTACAGGCAAACCTGTAAAGTAAGACCACTCTTGCGAGTAACAATTACATGTCATCATGAAGACATTGATGGCACCACTGGTCACACAATTCATTTTCCTCTCACACGTATGCAAGCCTGTAGTTTTACCTGATACAAGTCGCACTAAAGTGCAGGTCACACTGTCATATGTTAAAGGCGTCACCTGTTGACCTGAATTCATATTTTCTTCTGGTAGCTACATGTGTATATGTATGTATGTGTGTGTTTATATATATAGAGAGAGAGAGAGAGAGAGAGAGAGAGAGAGAGAGAGAGAGAGAGAGAGAGAGAGAGAGAGAGAGAGAGAGAGAGAGAGAGAGAGAGAGAGAGAGAGAGAGAGAGAGAGAGAGAGAGAGAGAGAGAGAGAGAGAGAGAGAGAGAGAGAGAGAGAGAGAGAGAGAGAGAGAGAGAGAGAGAGACCAGACTCAGACTCATAACTCTTGTACTTGTCTAAAATAATCGTACCGTACAATGATATAAGAAGCAATAGTCTGGAGACCCTCATTAAGGCCAACAGCAGCTGCTATCATGAGGGCCACCAACAGATGTATTAAAATATACTTATAAATATGTTTACAATATGGAGTGGATTGAAAATGCATTACCCAATAAGCAAAAATAAAATTTAAGTACTGAAATATTAACCTAGTGGGGCCCGGCTTGGAAGCCGACAGCCGAGGAGCATTGCAAGCAAAAGAGTTATGGATGGAACAGGTATAGTTATATTTATCAACTAAATATTTTTCCACATACATGGCAAACCCATAGTTACTAACTTTATTCAGAATGAGCTCTGGGGTTATATTAACTGTGTGTATGATTGCATGTCTTAAGACAGTTTCCTGTCCCTACAGGATTTCTTCTTTCTACAAATATGTGGTTTCTGTGTCTGGTATTGTGTTTATGAATTTCAAAAGTTCGTCTTATTTTAAAGGTTTTGAAATATTCAGGTGGTCCATTATTGATAAACTTGAAACAGAATTTCAATTGTTGGCGGAGAAAGAGATCACTAATATTAAATAAATTCAAAGTTTTGCAGATTGGCTCTGTGTTTGCCTTAAACTTACTGTGACTTAAAATTCTCATACATTTTTTCTGAAGTAATGCAATTCTGGTACTTTTATGACTCCAAAGTCAACAACAATAATTAAGGTGAGGCAGTACGAATGATTTATATATATTGTTTGTAGAATATTCTGTGGTAAAAAAACCAATGGACTTTAGATATCTTAATCCCCCTCTAGGGCAGGCCAAAAAGTGGTCACATGAGGCAGGTGGTCTCTCACTAGAGGTGCAATAACATGGGAAAGATGGCGAAAGGGAAATGGTAAACATGGTCTGAAAAGGCAGGTGGTCTATCCTCACAGTGGTCTCTCAAAACAGGTTTTCTGTATGTATGTATGTGTATATATTTATATATATATATATATATATATATATATATATACACACATGTACTATATATATAATATGAATGCCATGCATCATATGGTTAGGATGATAAAATGTCACATACTCCCCCATTTTGCCAGGCTCCGAAGTGTGTTCTGACAGTTATCCACTGAAGACCTACCTTTCAGGCTGATCATCATCTGTTCAATGTGTTTTTGTGAAAATAATAAAGTAATAAAACAAAAATTCTTCAATTTCTGTATTTATATTTTAGAGACAGGCAGCAACAGATGTTGGAGGACATACAATTTCAGCTGACTTAAGGAATTCATTACAAAAAAAAATTAAAATCACTGGACTGTGACCATTTGTATAAATTTGGTAGAGACCCATCCAAGGTACATCCTCACCAGGTTTGAAGTGAATCAGGCTGATGGTTTTGGAGAAGAAGCAAAAAATGTGAATTGTGGATGGACGGGGGTGGACAGACGATGGACAACAGGCCATCCTATAAGCTCAGCTGACTGACAAGTCAGCTGAGCTAAAAATTGCCACTGTTGTTATCAAGTTTTTTTTATTATCAACTTTTGAAAGTTTTCCAACTTCCGCATTTCTTATCCTTTTCATTTTTTTCAATCATTGCATGCGATAGCAAATTAATGTAATCAAATATATGTTCCAGTGAAACGTGCAAATTACATGATTGTGTGGAATGAATTTCAGTGCACACAAAACTATGTAATTATGCATACAGAGTAACTCAGTTTTGATATTCATGCCAGTACATGTAGATGCAGCATCTACATAAATTAGTCCAACAATCTCTAAATACAGTGTTATACAGTAGCACCTGTCATCAAAGACCACCCTGTTGAGAGACCACCTGCCTTTTAAGGTCACTTTTCAACATACTTTACATACTACTTTTCTTATTATTTTACCTCTTGTGAGAGACCACCTGTCTCATAAGTCCACATTTTGATCCTCCCTTGGGGTGGTCTCTGGTGGCAGGTACCACTGTAATAATTGTGACGTATCCAGGACCAGTTCTTTCTAGGAAAACATTACATCACATGTTGCACACAGGATAAAATCACTTTGTGTTTTCCGTGTAGATTACGGTTAATAATCAATGACAGACCATTCAAACATGAGGAAGTTATTCAATAATATCATACAGAGATATCTGTCGCCAGTGACCCCAGCCATGGGGCTATCTCAGCAGTGGTCTCCCAAGACAAGTCCTTTTCCGAACAATACAGTGGTACCTCTTTTGAGAGACCGCCCCTACGGCGGGTCAATATACAGTCACTCAAAACAGGTGATCTTTCATTAGAGGTACAACAACATGGAAAAGATAGTGCAGTTTTCGGAAACAGCGGTCTTAAAAAGATATGTGGTTTCTCATTAGAGGGGTCTCTCAAGAGAGGTACCACTGTATTACAATACATGTACAGCAACAACAAATTAGCTGTAGGCATATAGAGGATACCTAGTCAATATGATCCTTCAAAACAAAAGTCTTTCTGTACGAAGTGGTACCTGCTCTAAAGACCACCTCTCTTGAGAGACCCCACATCCTTTTACAACACCTGCATTCTGGTTCCCTATTAAACCTACCTGTATTTTAATCCTACCATGCGCCATAAGATCATTCTTTGCTGGCAGAAGCGGCAATTATAAGTAGCATTACCGCTATACTTATTAGGCTCAGGGTCAATTCTTGTTGATTATAAACTAACATTCAAAGTATGACTTATATTTAATGGAATTGATTTTTGAGGAAAAATATCTGCAAAAAATAATCTGAATAACCCTTGAACAACTACATGTAGCCCCATACAATATCGCTCTTTACCTCAAGATTGTCCACATTCCTAAGTTAATTACCAGGCAGATAGCGGTTACATAACAGTGCAAGGTTAATAATGTCCATGGGACATGACCACTTCATCAATTGTCTATTCCACGCCAATTGCCATCTTCAGATTGCACATGCTGAAGATGTTTTAATTTGCAGCAAATGGATGCTACACGCTTAAATAATCAAAGAGTTAAATGTCGGCATAGTTCCTTTCGCATTCAAAATTGTACAACAGATGTTGTAAAAAATGTTCCCTTTTATTTATTTCTCTGCTGATGAACAGACCTTGAAAGTGCAGAAATGCATTCAAAGTGAAATCTACAGTTAGGCGTGTGATCACACACCAAAATACACAGTAGCATTGGCTATGTACCCTTTGGTCATCCCACATATACACAACAGGTGATCTTTCATGGAAACCATGGAATTTTACGTAATGTCATGTGTCCACAATATCTTCGTCACAAAAGCAATCTCCTTACAAAAAAGGTGGTCTTACTACAAGCGAGCTATTATACACAACAGACGGAGTGTATTCAGATTGATACAAAATGTCTTACCTGACTGCTAGTGCCACCTGGTGACTACAATTCTCACTAAGTAATCTTGTATGTATATACATGTATTAAAGCCATCAACAATGTCACTGACTGACGAGGTCTTGAATGCGACCCAAAACATTGCTCTGCCCAGATATTTGTGGGAGGCTGAAGGTTCAAATATAGAATGAATATACAGTGGTCCCTGTCTTGAGAGACCGCCCCTAGGGTGGGTCAAAAAGTGGTCTCTCAAAACAGGTGGTCTTTCATTAGAGGTATAATAACATGGAAAAGATACCACAGTGTTCTGAGAGAGCGGTCTTAAAAAGATATGCGGTCTTTCATTGGAGGGGTCTCTCAAGACAGGTACCACTGTATATATCAGCCATTATGGCCGATGTGGCTTGCTCTATTCAGAATTATTGATACAAGTGTGATTTGTTTATCACAATCTGCACTATGTAGCCTCTATTTTTACAGTCAAATTTCCTTGGACTATGAGACAGGTCTGGATGTTGATTGCGTTTGCTAAAAAATTATTTCATGACAGTTTGGTTTATCGAACCTTTTTGTATTATTTAAATATGCATAGATGATAAATTTTGCCATTTGTATGGATTTTACCTCCAAAGTAGAGCAAGCTCCATATTACATGCACCCTTTGTCTCCTACACTTGGTCCATCCTGGGACGACAAGATTTTATTTATCGTAAGAGTAAAAAGTGCACTTCACTCTTCACGCAGACTGATGAACCAATCCGGAAGTTGCTGAAAATCACCTTGGACGTTTGCCGATTGTGTGGCCCATGGCATCGTAGTCCGTTAACATGGTAACCAAGTAGAAATTGAGTCACTTTTTCAGTGCTAAAACAGTGATCATGTACATGTAGCTGCAGGGAAGACCAAGAGGAGTTGAGAAAACATGGGGATTGGTCTGTTCCGCAGGCAAGTACATATTGACTGTAATAATGTAACAGTTACATACAGCAAAGATGAGGATGTTGCAGCCAAAACACATAGTTTTCTCAACAGTCTTCCTAACTTTGAAAAGCTTAACATCAACATCAGTTGCCAGCTTTATTTAAGGTGGCGTGAATTCGATACGCTCTAGTATTATAAATTTATCCCACATGGGAAGACACATTGAACATTTCGGTGACGCTTTTCGTCTTTGGGATGCATATATTACAAGAATCACACCTGTATGGACAGCTTTTGGCTATTAGCCTCACTTTAAGACTGGCCGCCCTCAATACATCGTAAGCTCTATCCTTACAATCTCGTGCCTAATATAATCATACGTGTATGAGTCACTCTAACATTCAACACATGTGCAAAATATTCAATAATAAGCAGATTTCTCTGTGTTAGTGTGTGTTTTACTATCATACTATGCATATAAAAAAACAATCAAACACCATATACAAATATATAATTTTACATATAATACAATACAAAACAATATAGTTTGTCACATCAGAGCCCCATGATCTGCTGTATAACACAATGTACCATACAAACATATATATGTACAATAGTACATTAACTCAAGTTTCCCAATCTTGTTATAGGATACATGTATATCTATGCGGATACTCTACTTTCTTAGCACAACACTATAATCTCGTATTTTGATCAACTTGAATGCTAACTTTTTATGCAGGCCCAATAATTGGATGGGAACTAGAGAGCCATGATTGCAAGCAATCACTGGGATGCCTCCCTCCTGCTCAGTTTATCTATCAATGGATTACCCACAATGCCCACAAAATACCACAAATTCATCTTTGCTGCAAAGTGACCCATCAACATGTTTCACTGAAGTGATATTCTGACAACGTCACCCATTTCTAATGACACTGATGAATAAAATTTGAACATAATCATTCCAGGCACTTTAAAGATGATGCAGTAAGAATGGAAAAAACTTTCTAGTCTGTAACAGTCTGGCACAGTGACGAAGGCACGGTGACGGTATCTGTGCAATGACATCACTGGTGCTTCCCTCGAACCTTTTATTTGCATCCATTGTCCAAGGATGAAATGAAAAGCCCATCAACCAATAATATCCTGTGTAACATTGCAAATTGATCTACTATTAGACTAAAACACTGTAAACCAAACATACTTTGTGTAGAGTAAAAAAAATTCATCTGTTTAATGACAAAATGTTGTCACCCAATAACATAGCTCTGCAACATTTGTATATCGTTAACTCTTGTAACAATGAGTGCCTGAGAAAAACCTTTTGGACTAGAATATGATTTAATTCTCCACTTTCTTTCAACTGTCTTTCAGTTGATGAAACTGTCAACCTACCTTTCATTTCTTTCTTTTTTAATACCTTTAATTATTAACATCATGATTATGTGATTGAACACAAACGCGAGAAACTCACGCTTTATATATCAGGTCCTACCCATTTGGTTCCTGACAATATGCAAGGGAGTACATATTCTAACGTACAATCTAAATAAATATACTTGTATGAATGACCAAAAAAAAAAAAAAAAAGAGAAGCAGTTGAAGTGATTTGCAGTAAGTGTATCTATATATATATATATACAGTGCATGCACCGAATTTATTTTTGAGTTGATGAAGTTTTGAAATGTTTACCTTTCAGGTGTTACACTGAATCTTTAAATTTGCTCCTTTTGGGGTCCACTTCCCATCAAATCTATCTCAGAATACCTTTTGACTATGTTTTTATTTTCACAGGGTTTGTTTTGTGCCATCAACAAAATCAGCAAAAACAAAACTACAGCAAAATAAAGTCTTCTACCCCATAACAACTGAATTGCCAAATTATGTTCACAAGTTCACTCTTTCAGTGCCATGTTTTGCACTGAGTCAACAACTTTCCTCAGTGTGCTTTGGGCACTTTGCACCCAAAGGGTACAGAGGAAAGCTGTTGACCTAGACTATTATTTTCTATGTAACTGCCAGCATGCTGCCACTTGAGTGGTAGGTCTGTTTACTGGGAATATGAATCAAGCACCCTGATTATAATTAGGGCAGTTCCTATTAGGTAGTTCAACTTTAGTCGCAGTTGACGCTGAAAGAGTTAACATAAATTGCTTGCTTATATTTGGCCTTACACTGAGAAAAGATTTACTCCAAAAATATTGCAGTAGTCCTTTTTGGGATCCCTCTTCAGTGTTGTTATTTTTGGCATTAATGTTTTCATTGAACATTCTCATTGATTGAAAATATTTAGAATGATAATTTATCCCAATAGCTTTCTTTGGCATCAGTTGGGCTCAATGCACCACCATCCAACCTGCACCAGGGAAAGCTATGGACTCAGTTGATGTCTTTTCCACTCAGGAAAGGGTTAACCAGATTACAAACCACATAGTTACAAGACACCGAGCATAAAAGTGTTCTCTCTCTCTCTCTCTCTCTCTCTCTCTCTCTCTCTCTCTCTCTCTCTCTCTCTCTCTCTCTCTCTCTCTCTCTCTCTCTCTCTCTCTCTCTCTCTCTCTCTCTCTCTCTCTCTCTCTCTCTCTCTCTCTCTCTCTCTCTCTCTCTCTCTCTCTCTCTCTCTCTCTCTCTCTCTCTCTCTTCTTTCTTTCTAATTTGAACTAAGTACATACTTGTGATATGTAAAATTACCTTCCCTTCAATAGAAGCCATTAATTTCTCCCCCCCCCCCTGCAAATTGCTTCCCATAGTGGATATTTAATGTTTTATAAAGGGGGGGGGGGGCTAGCTCCCATCTAGATCAGGGTCCCCATAGCCCAGCTCCTCACACATGTACACTAATAACCTTTGTTATTACTGTTTCACTTTTGGAAAGTTGTGAACAATGTCATCTGTTTACTGTACACGTGTACAGTGTACCTGCAGTTCAACTTCATGGCCCTTACCCAAAAATGAGCGTAAATGCAGATTGTATTATGCTCTTGGTCCCTTTCATAATTTCCTATGTTCTCCAGTGACCTATTTATTCAGCAGGTGATAATGTATTCCATTTGAACGAGAACTTTCAACAGAATGTACTGACTGTCAATCAAAAACAGCTTTTCTGCAAAATACCAGTACACTTGACAGGTATGATCCTACCGTGTACATGGTGTCAGCTAACATCCAATCACATAGCAGCCTCTGCAGCAATCAACCAATCGTGTGGAAGAGCCCACATATATCAGTCAATCCTATTTGAACTGTTACCAACTAATATGCATGTCACATCCATTGTCACTTTCAACCAATCAAAACAGATTTCATTTCAAGTATGGCAGCTGAACATGCTATCATTACATGCCAGCAACATTAACATGTTTTCAGCAGTTTGTCTTTGGTGCCTTACAGCTTCACTGCTGCGTGGAAAGTCATAAGTACACGATAATTAGCTTTGTGTAAGTTTCCAGTGTACACTTTAATACAGAGAGGGCCAGTAGACTTAGGACCCCAGAGGGCAGCACTTGAGGGTGATCATTTGCATAGTTTTACTCATTTGCGTCACAACAAGTCCTATGAAGTTTTGGCCTGTCAAACAGGACAATTTATGCAAATGAACACCATCCGGTGCTGCCATCTGGGGTCCTAAACTCCTCTATTGACCCATGCATCCCCTGAAATGGCCATCTACCACTGACCTGCTGGGGATGGACGGTCTCATGAGGTTGATGTCATTAATCAGTCATGTATGTACGAGACTGGAAAATGATGTTGGTAACAGACAGCGGTCTGGTCAGGAAGGCGGTTCTGATGACATGGGGTATTCTGACAGTGTACTGTGTATCCTTCCCCATGTACAACAGGTATGTGCTGCCCTCTGTTGACCCAGTCTCAGAAGCTGACATTGCGCAGGTCTGTGTTGTAGTGCTCTTTGGTGTGCAGTAACGAGTATTCTTCCAAGTACCAGTGATTGACATCGTAATTTCCTGCACTCTCCCCATGGTCCAGTCCTGGGTCTTTAAGAAAGGGAAAAAAAAATTACCATACCATGAATCGGGGAGAACAAGAATAGAAAGTTGTCATGCCTGTCCTGTAGAGGGCACTTCAGTCTTGTGGACCAATGCTGTGTGTTCTCATTCACTTCCACTCTTATTTGCACCCTAACTTCAAAACTGCTGTACATTAAAAAACACCATTCTCAACATAAACCCACAAGTCAGTGCACAGCTTAAATGTTAATAATGAATTTTATTTCAACTTCAAAAGTAACCAGGTTGTTCAAGGTGACCGCACGTGTAACATAACGACTGGTGCCAGAGGTTGCAGGTTTCGAGCTCCGCTTGTTCCGAACACAAAATACAAATCCAATTAAAATACACGTGTGTGGCTACATGCAGCAAGAATTTCACGTATTGCTCCGTGTACTCAGCTGAATACACATACAATTGCTATGTGTGACCTCTCCTATAGTATTTCAAAGTTTGTGTGCTAGGCATTTGAATATTCGAACTTCCTTGTGTGCAATGACTATTCACCCACTAGAAACAGCTTTCGATCCAGTACTTGGTATGTTAAGTCTTAGCAGCTTGGCTCTGGACCAGTACATAGCACATAAACGTACCAGTGTTCTTCACAACCAGAGCTTAATTTATTCAAGCCCCAGTATGCCTCATCTTAAGTTAGGGTCTTGGTCACCAATCAGACCCTTTACCCACATGTACATAATACATATACTGATATTTTGGGAACAATGTCAACATCATTTTTCTTTTTTTTACATTCCTTATTCATATTACCTCTTTTCACTGCCAATTTTTAAAAAATCCTTCTTCATGGTAACTCTTTTCATTGCCAAATTGCACACTGATTTGACATACAGTGACAACTCGTTATAATGACAGCATCTGTTCCCTGATAAATGTGTCGGGTAACTGAATATGTCAGATAAATGAGTCAAATAACAAAGAAAATAAACCTTTTCCCATGAAAATTTGTGTCATTATAATGAGGTTTCACTGTACTAGATTTATATTTCTTGTAAAACAACTTTTCATTCCAATACAGTAACTATACAGAGATTGTAAAAATAGTCCAGGTCAACAGCTTGTCCCAGCATGCTTTAGGCCCATTGTACCTAGATCATGCTGAGGAAAGCTGTTGACTCAGTCAAGTCTTAGCACTACAAGAGTTTAACTGTGAATTTTTTTTCCAACAATGAAACTTAGTTCTCTATTTTTGTTGAAGGAATCTGGCAAAAAAAAAAAAAATTTATAAAAAAACAATAGACAAGTACAGAATAAATTAAAGAAATATGATGCATGGCCAACATAAACTAAACAGAAATTCAGAATCCAAGTCTTGGTACCCGTAAGAAAAGTGAAATTTTACCTCTTTTTTCCAGCAGTTTCATTAAGTAGTTGAGGGGCGGAAAGATTGGATCTGTTCCGAGCTGATCAATTGTCACCCCTGAAACAACACAAAGCCGACTTCTTCACCTTTCAACTTTTTTTCATGCAATCTGTACTTTTCTGATTGTAAACAGATGTGCTGAAATTCTTGTTACGATATATTCCCTTAATTTTGTGGTATTTTTAATTCCCCTTATTGTGCTGATGGCACAAAACCATGAAAATAAAAACACAATAAAATAGTTTCTTTTTTAACATAGGTTTGATAAGAACTCCACCACATGTCTAAAACAGGGAAATTCAAGCTTGAAGCTAAGTTGCCTAAAATGTCAAAGCCACAAACATTTATACACATTGACATAAGTACATTTTTCATTCTCAAGCTGCTAACTTTCTTCTTACTCATTTGAGTGACACCAGAATAAATCTTCCTTATCTTCTATCCAATGCCAGTTGCAGTCATACAAATGTACAAAATGTCCTGAGTGACTGCTGTAAATCCAAAATTTTATCTAAGAATTGTAGGGATAAGATAGATAAAAGATGGTAAGCTATTTTGATTGATCGGCTAAAAAAAAAAAAAAAAGACAAAATGACTAAAAATGTATGTAACAAATCTTAAATAATGATATACATCTACATATGATACTTGTATATTTCAACAGAATTATTGCAAGTTTCTGTCAGAGCACTTTTTGGCAATGCATTGTACAATTCTGTTCCTGTTTTGACAGCAACATTTTCTTATGTTTTCTAGTCTCCGTGCCGAGCTTCATGTCTCACCTGGAGATCTGATACTGGCTCCCAGTTGCTTTTTGTTTTTGTGACGACCCGGTGTAGAGAGAAAATCCCAACCCTCACCAGAATCTGCAAAAGGGAAGAAAAGACACAATGAAATGGGATTTTAAAATGAAACCCTCTCTATGACTCCCTATACACATCAAATCATACTTTCTTTATCCTTCTGGGCTACATCCCAGTTTCACTTTCTTTGGCTTAGAACATAACCAGAGGCATATGGGCCTAATGGTCAGCTGACATATAATCTGATGACTATCAATAAAAATTCATTTCCTGAAATGCATTCCCTCCATGACCCTAAGAATTTAGTCAAGGTCATCCATGTGATGCAACATCACACTTCCATATGAACACACATTTGTAGTACATTTGGTACCATTCCCATTATTCTCTATCAACATATTGAATTTAGTGTCCTTTTCTTAAGTGTTTAATGACCTTGAAAAATAAGTCAAGGTCACACAACATATTACAAAATTTAACCCAAGACCAAATGCATATTTGGTGTGAGATTTGTAATTCCATCTCAATTTATTATGTCATGGGTATCATAATAGAATAATTTCCTGATTTACATTCCATGACCTTGAGAAAGTAGGTCATGGTCACCCATACTATGCCATATCAAACCTCTATATATGATGCAGATCTGTGGTATATTTGGTATTGTTAGCCTTCTCATTTCTCAAAATCTCAAATCTTGTGTCCTTTACTATGTCCTTAATGACCTCAAAAATAGGTCAAGGTCATCCAAAATTTGTACAAAATTTGATCACTACCCTAAAACATATTTGGTGTGAATTTAGAAGTCCATCTCAATTTACAATCAAAATAATGAATTTAATGTAGTTTTATTCCTATGTTGCTGATTCCATTTAATGCCACCAGTGGCGCCACCATGACTCCACACTTCATACAGTTTTCTCTGTATGTTTCTGGTATATTGATACACGTTCATATGTAATAACCTTCCTGACTTCCCTACCTCTGTATCTATTCCATGTCATTTGCATTATGCTTCAAATATGTCGAAAGACAATCAGTCAGTGCTTCATGTATTATGAATATCTATTGAATTTATTGTTTTTTCAACACCTTTTGGTCTATATCTTTCATAATACTGTAGAAGGTGCCATCAAATTTCAACATGTTTTAGCCTTTGTGCCTGATTTACAATCCTACCAAGTTTTGTGATGATTCATTGAAAAACTCATCAAAAAACAGCTCTCTCAATATTGTCAGCTTTCTGCCTAAATATTACATAATACCCAAGGTGGTGCCACCAATATCAAACTCAACCTACATTTTCATACATTTGATAGGTCCTGAATGTTATATGGGCCTATCTTGAAAACTGTGGATTGTATTGTATCTACAGCAAAAGTTTATGGATGGGTGGAAGACACTTTTTCCAAGTGCAGCTGGCCTTGCCTCTGGGCAACTACTGCATTCCCTGCTACTTCCCTACCTCTGTATCCATTCAATGTCATTTGCTTCAAATATGTGGAAAGACAATCAGTCAGTACTTCATATATCGCAAGCTGTCGCTCTCATGCATTCACGTATCAAACTGCCCATGCAAGGAGCCAAAAATGGTGGTCCATATGACGGTAATAAATTAGTACACTTTTGATGCATCTCTCACCTTGATCACCGACCTAAAACGAGTCGGTGATTCAGGCGGGCTGCATTCATCTCACGAAGGTTTCTCAAATATGAGGCACAAGAAGGACACTTTTGTTACTTCCATACCCGCTAAACACATTCAACGTAAGCCACAGTAACTGTGGCAAATCAGACATTCCACAGTAATGTTTCTATGGCTGCAACAAGGATTACATTCTTGTGACACAGGACAGAAGACGGCCCCAAGCGGGTGTTCTGGGATACGATATATGATCAACAAGGGCGTAGTCCGTGAAACAACTGACAGCTGCCACTCACCGTCTTTGAGACAGAGATCTGCATAGTTGTGGATGATGTACTTCTGTGCCAACGGGTGGTACCACGCCTTCATGTAGTCCAGGACCTGCCTCTGTGTATCAAACAAGGCATAGAGCCCAAAGTTCTGGTGTGCTCATTGGGCATTCCAAACAGGGCAAGTGTCACAAACAAGACTAAATTCTGGTTTAGGACTGGAAGCTTGACATAATGACTAGCCGTAACGTAAATGATGATAACACACATGTTTACATGTAAATTTCTTACATTGAAACATTGTAACGATTTCAAAAACCTGCATGTACATTGTACATGCGCTAAAGGTTATCTATCATGAAAGACTGCCTATATATTTAACACTGCCCTTTCATGATCTGTTATCAAATTGATAGTAATAAGAAAAGCTGTAATTTTTTATCATGCCCAAAAGGAGACCACTTTCTGCCATAGACGTAGCCTCTACATAGTAGATACAACTGAAACTTTGTACCCTAAAACATGAACCTAAAGAAATATCAAGATTGTACGTTAGCATTTGGACCATATTAGAAAAAGATGTCCCAATATGTCAGATGTCCAAGTCAGGACATGTAGGTAATGCCCGAGCCAGGATACATGTACCTGCACAACCCATCTGAAGTGAGTCCGTACTTCTCACTGTTATAATGACTAAAAGTGCATCGATGCAATGATATGAAAATTCTTGTGCTGTAAACATACTACTTTAAGCGTCCATGTCCATTTAAGCATCCCCTTGTTCCTGCTTTTTTTTTCTCCTAGAATCAAACCATATTCTTTATATATACCATCATTTTAACAATATCCTATACAACATATACCAACTACATGAATTGATGCATAAATAAAGCTGATTCAACATTAATATTTGTTAGGGGATTGTGTACAAAATAAAAATCCAAAAATCTGAGAAGACCTCGGAAGGGGGGAGGGGGTTAATGCCAAAATTGAATTTTCATCAATTCTTTAGAAAAGTAAAAACAAAACACAGCTGAAATACACTTGCTCAAGTAAAATTGAAAATTACATACCCAAATGGACAACAAGTAATTCCCAGTGGACAACCAATTAAATTATTTGGCACTTCTAGGACTTCAAATGATACATTTTACCTTGAAAACAATGGTGCTGAGAGAGAAAATATCTTGCAACCTCAAACAACACAAAAGAAATTTCAATACGCAAAATAAAAAGAGATTTTATTATCAAATCTCAACAACGAATAGAAAAGATCATGACGGGTCATAATAGGGGTTTTTACACACTGATGTTTCAAAAGCTTCACCAGAGCTCCAAATTTTTGTTTTACTTATACAGTACTTAAGTTTGTACAAAGTTCATTGAACATATTTTCACTAAATCCTTTTTAACGTATAATCCTGAAGGGTAGAGGGGTCAGTGGGGTGAAATAGAATGTCCACGCCACAGGGTGAAATAGAATGTCTGCGCCACACCTGTCAAGGTATACATGCACAGGGTGAAATAGAATGTCCGCGCCACACCTGTCAAGGCATAAGTGCAAGGTACACAGTACATGCACGTAGATGGAAACCACTCAAGAAAGCCAAACCTACCTTTGGTACTCTCGAGATAAGCTGCATTTTGGTGGTGACTCCCTCCTCATTGTCCTCCAGATCTGACAAGAAATCAACCAACACAGGTGCATATAATGTTCACATTGCCAAGCCAACTTGTTCTTCACCACGAACACCATTGTTCAACTGTGAAACAGGAACTGTGGCATTTCTTTATGTTTTTTTTTTAACCCTTTCCCCTTGTGTTAAAACTGAGTCAACAGCTTTCCTTGGCATGGGGTGGGCACTAAGTGCCCACCCCATGCCAAGGAAAGCTGTTGACCAGGGGCATGTGATCTTGATCGGTCTCATCTACAATTCTCAGTCAAACTGTTTTTCATTATGGTTGAAATTGGTTGAAAAAACTGAAGCAGACAACATTTGACCACCAGCCAGTTTTGGCCAGTTTAAGGGGGAAAGGGTTAAGAAAGACATAATCATTTTACAGCTTCATCTCTTTATCAAGATCTATGATCCATATACATGTATATGATCTCTGTCATCATCTTGATCGGACATATCATGCTGAAATAAAAATGTGCTCATGACCCCCCCCCCCAATACAATTTACTTTCATATAAATGAATCATGAAACCCCTTCCGTCTTATAATTCCTCCTAGTTGAGAAAGTGCTGATTACACAAATATACGATAATCACTGGCACAAAAAAATATAAAATACTTTTCTTCCAGCAAATTAGAATATTTATCAGTTACCCAAAATGTGTAATTTGAGGTGCTTTTTAAATGAATGTATTGAGGTTGCATTTTTCATATTAAGATTTAGCACTGATTTCTATATGTATGATCCATGAGATATTAAAAACTTCCCCGAGTCAGTTCCGCAATGTTGTACATTGAAGTAATGTGTTTATAAATGATCTATACCCCACTAAAAAGAATTCCATACACAAGACAGACAAGATCAGATTCAACTTTATACATGAGCAAGCTTGCAAGAAAAGTACCCAGACTTTGAATTTCAATGTTTTTTATTTGTAGAACAGATGGTCAGTATGTGAATTATAGCCTGATAAAGTAATGACATGTAAAAATGTTTTTGAAGTTTAATAATCTTATCTATCATAGTACAATACATGTATGTGATTGCCTATGAACTATCAATGCGGATACACTAAAGCACAATACAATTGAATTAATATATTTATCACAAATTTGTGTCTGATCTTCTTGAAAATTCCAATTTTCTCACTTTTTTTTTTTTTTTTTTGAAATATAAAGAATGTGTTCTTTCCAGTTCAGGTCATTGTCAAACCAAACACCCAACCAAGTTATCTATTAAAAAAAATTGTTGTTACAAGATCAAAAATATTGTATAATTTGTCAATATCAACAGACAATTGCAGGAAACCATCACACGACATCTAGAAAAGTAACAATTTTATGCTTTGCAGTACAGAAACATGTATGTACAACTTGCTTGCTGACACCATAATGCATGTTTATGTACATGGAAAGAGCATAACGTTGGACTTTGCAAAATGGTCCTCCAGGCAAGTGCTGGTTTTTCATAGAACAAGAAGGTATCCCTTTAGAAATTTTGGGGTCAGAAGAGCAACCCTGCACACTCACCCAGAAACACCTGGGCCACAAAGTCGGGATGGAGGTACAAAACTTTCCTGTCGACGTACTCCAGGAATATTCTGAAACACAAAGGTAAGTGGTTAATGAATAGCATTTGCATCAAGATTATAACTCGTTACCCTGTGCATCTATGTGCCTGGCACCAGCAACATGTATCAACCCTGTCACTGACACATTTTGAACTGAGTCAACAGCTTTTCTGGTGTGCGTTGGGCACAATGCGCACTGAAAAAAGCTGTTGACCTGGGGTATTCTCTCTGGAACTATAGGCATACTGGTACTTGAATGAAAGGTTTTTTAACGAGGAATACGAATCTGGAATCGTAATGATAATTCGGACTTGTCTAACTTAAGTAGATCAACTTTAGATGTGATTGGCACTGAAAGAGTGAACCCTTTCCTGGTCAGGGCAACGAGTCAATAGCTTTCCTGGGCAGGGGTCAGGCACAGTGTGCCAAGGTTCAGACCTGGGGCACGAGGCACCGTCACCACATTGTCTCTCTTAAGAATCTCAGCAAAAATGCTTCCATTAACAACACTTTAAGTAAAACTCTCAAAGCGGACAACCATTAATATTTACATCCAGGCACTCTTGGCGAATTTGAGCCAGAAAGAATCAAAGGCCAGACAATATTAGCCTGCACAGCCTACATCCTGGAATCTACCACCATGATGATGTGAAAAGGGTGAACCACATAATACCACACTTTCCTAGCTTTGGAAATGAACTAAGTACATTTAAATATACATATGTGCATTCATGCCCCTTGAACAACTACTTCCTTCCATGACCAACAAATTAGGGCCTTTTCGGAGACTGAAAACTAACAGCATCTTGAAAGCAGCTGTCGATCATGTGCACACTATTGTGCACTTTTTACTTTGAAAACAGGTGCTGAAATCATGTTACATGTTTATGTGGTGGCTGCAAACAAGCACAACATTGACGGTTCTAGAAAGGACTGCAATCACCACACAGATGCCATGTGTGTCTGAAAAGTGAAGGCACACGTGTGTTTTCAAACTCCCAAACAACAATCTCAGTCTTCACCTGCATGTTGTGTGAACATATTAAAACCCACACTTACTTCAAGCTCTCATCCCACCTGACTACAGAGCACAAGTATGCATGGATCAACCTGTGAAATAATACTTACCTGAAATCTAGACATTTGAAGCCCAAGGACACAAAATATGCGGGGAATCCTGCAAATAAAGTTAGCAATAAATATCTGCTCACTGCAGTTTACCAGCTTTGTGTGTGATATCAGCCATTTTTGAACAGCTTCTGCACTTTTTCTCTTCAGACCAATAAAAAGCTAAACAGAAAGATCTGCGTAAAACTTAAGATTAAGGAGTTATGTCTGGAAGATCCAAACTTATCCTTTATGTCAACAACCTTTTCCCAAGTTTTACACAAAAAGCAAAATGTGGCGAAACACATACATCTGTTTTTTCGCAGATATCAGCCGTAAAATTTTACCCGTTCTTCACAGCAACATCCAACAACAGCTAGAATTATTATTCATCATCATCATCATCATCATCATCATCATCATCATCATCATCATCATCATCATCATCATCTGCCATCCACATTAGACCAAGGAAAACTGTTGTCCTTGACCCCAACAAGTTTTCCTGGTTCTGTGAAGGCTTCCACCTGTACATTTGAACTCTCTCATTACCAATATTGACAAGAGTCTATGTGTCTGGATTGATGTAATCATAGCAGATTTGTGCTCTTTATAATGTGACCTTTCACTCGGGTACCAGCCTATAGCCACACAGACTGTAAGAAAGGTCAAGGTCAGCGGACAGTCTCAGCATGCTTTGGGCAGAATGCCCTTAAAGTGCCCAGGGAAAACGGTTGACTCAGTTGAGACTTGGCACTGAAAAGAGTTAATATAGAGACTGACTTTGTACTTCTCAACTCTTTCAGTGCTGAATTACAGATTGAGTCCACAGCTCTCCCAGGCCGCAGGCTTTGGCCTGCTGAGACGTGCTGGCCTAAGCTAAGGCCCTGGGCCATTCTTTTTCCTTTGGAGATGCTGATGTGCTGGTAGTTAATTGAAAGGTCATCTTATAAGAAATCTGAATCTGGAATCAGTCGTTAATCATTCCAAAGCTTTTGTGTGATTGACACTGAAAGAGTTAAAATTTTTCAAAGTTCAAAAAGAAAAAAAAAAGAAGCTGACCTGGAGCCAAAGGAAAAGACAATTCTTGTGTGGCTAGATAGTATCTCTCATACAACTGGAAAAGTCTGCGTTCTTTGTCAGTAACAGGCCCATCCCTGCAAGAAGACAAAATTTACATACAGTAATACATATTTTGAATTAAAGTAGGTATAAATGATAAACGGACGGTAAAAAAAGAAGAAAACTCTTACCCATGATTAGAAAGCCAGCAGCATAGGCTTCACTATCAAGGAAGGTCTTCTGCAGGTTACAGGGTAATCCTATTACAACATCACTCAAATTTGACTTAACTGGGTTACACTCTCCTGTCAGGACTCTCCTTAACCCATTCCCTTGAATTACGACGAAGTCAAAAGCTTTGCTTGGCATGGGTTGCGCACTAAGTGCCCACCCCATGCCAAGAAAAGCTGTTTACCTGGGGCATGTTATCTTGATAGGTCTCATCTACAATTCTCAGTCAAACTGTTTTTCATTACTGTTGAAATTAGCTGAAAACATGCAACTGAAGCAGACGACATTTGACCACCAGCTGGTTTTGGCTGGTTTAAGAGGGAAAGGGTTCAAGGACAAATAGCACTAACCTCCCACTTTTCTCATAATGCCTTGCTTCCTGCACTCTGTCTCTTAGATTCCCTTTGGACATGAAAACTCCAACTATTTTGGGGATATTTTTTTATCAAAGTGTAAGGACACGTAGACTTACAAGCGTTGGGCAGAAGCATCATCCTGGGGCACCACCAGACTCCACAGTAGGTGACACAGCTGTCTGGACTGCTGTAACTGTCAACAATTCACCAGCACTGATTGAAAATGAGGACAAAACAACACAACAAAACCATGCAAACAAACAAAAAACAAAAACAAAAACGAAAACAAAAACGAAAACAAAAACACACAAACGAAAAACAAAAAAAAAATAAAATAAAATAAAATGAAAATAAAAAACAAAACAAAAAAGTACACAGTATTTTGAAAACCAAAAATCCCTTGGACTTTATATCATCATGATTTTATCTTTCTGTAACTAAGCAAGAGTCTACAGATTGGAAAGAAAGTCTACTTGCACACAAAAACGATGTGTATATGTATCTTATCCTGTCTTGCTCAATTCAGCCATCAGCATTCGCATGTAAATTGTCATCTCCTCTGATCTTTTCACTTACAGTCCTCACCAACAGAAAACACAGGACCTTTTTTGTTGAAAATTGCAGATAAAACCTATATGTATCAGCCTCTTGTGACATGGGTCGGGTACAATACACCAAGAAAGCTGCCAACTCAGTTTTATTCTGACTAGGAGAAGGTTAACAGAGAGTAAAGCATGTGACCATGCAAACAATGACTCTGAGTGGCAGTTCTACCGACAAATGAGGCATCAAAAATCAGCACCAGCACAAGTTTTGACATATTTTGCCGAGCCCAATGCGGTAGACAGAATGTGGCCTTACCTGACAACTGATGTACTCTGTGGAAATGTTCCTGATTTTGGACCTGGATTCTTTCTTCCTGTATTTACAGAGGTGAGCCGCAAAGCCTTCCAGTATCTACAACACAGTTCGACACCATCGATCTTTACATACACCAGGTGTGCGCATGATTAACTAAGGGTGCATGAAACATGAATTGTGCTACAATGGTACCTACTCTCATCGAATGTAAGACCTGAGATACATGTAGCTACACTCCAGGGAGTTCATTTGTATAAGTTTTAATTTCCCTTTTACATAATAAAAACTTCATAGTGACTTCTTGTTGTGCAAAGAACAAAATCACATGAAAATAGAACCCTGCAATGCTGCCCTCTGGGGGTCAAAATGTGTCTTTTGAAGACCTCCTATAGCTCTTGCCATCGACAGCTGTCTGACACGTGTTGCACTAAATTAACAAAGAAATACAGTCAAGTGGCTTCAAAGAATGGTCTCAAAGAGACGCAGACTCTCATGAGAGGGGCTCTTCAGGGCAGACACCACAGTGTTTCACATCAGATTCACAACATTTACATCTTCAACCTTTCGCTGCTCAAATGGCCTGAATGTAACACATCATCGGTGAGGGGTCTCTGCATCAAAGTGTCCAAGATCCACCACATTCGCTGGATAAGTGCATGAACGTCAGTCTGCACAGCACATGTACAGCTGCATGTGTCCTGATAATAAACATAGTTGACTTGCATTGTGATGAGGGATAACTACAGGATAAAGTGTTGTAGTTCAAGTTCATTACATTTTGGCTCTTTCAATGCTCAGTCCGAAAGGTTTATTTTATCATCAACTGTTTATTTCTTGAATATCTGCCTCACAATATTTCCTCATTTCATTGTCAGACTGAAATGAGTTTACAATAATGAAACAAACTTTATAAATTTCTCACTTTTATATTTATTTGTCCACTACTTCTGAGACTTTACTTCAGTATTCTAACTCTTTCTCACATCAAATATGAACATTCACAGTTTCCCCATCCTGTTTCATACAAAAGCTTTTAAAAATGACAAAATAAATAACTGTTATAATTTCATTCATCCAATAGTGGCTTCGGTTTCAGTTTTGTAGTCTAAAATTAATGTCTTCAAACAGAGGTCCAAATTTTCAAATCGTAACAACTTAAATGCAATTTTCACATTGAGCCATAATATATCTAGTCTATTAACACTGAAAATAAATGTTCATAATATCAATACAATCACAGAACATACAAAGAAGATTAGCGTTAAACTTCCATTTGTGTAATAACTGACCACATGGTAATATATGGTGTGTTAGTTCAAACTGAAATTGCTTTATCTTGTTTTCCCTTGAACCAAAATACATAAATTTCCACAGTGCATCCCATCTGAAGTTACAAATATCAAACTTGATAACCCACATTTTCTCAACATATGGTTTTTCAACCTTATGTTCTAATATGTATAATATATATGGACTGAGCAAAAAATCTAATACTGAAAATTTACCATTTTCAGCCGGTTTTTTAGCCGCCAGGCACTTGTCTGGTATTTACATTATGTTCTAATATGATTTTATAACAAAGATTATCTTTAACTCGAAGAAAATCAAACTTTTTATTTCATGCAGCATATAAAGATAAGGATCAACACGAACTGAGGTTAACTATTGAGCAAGAGAGCTCATCTCCTCGTGATGTTGAGAACGAAAGGTTCACTGGAGTGCAATTGGTGCATCCAGTGTCTTTCCCTGTCTAGGCGCAACTGTCTGGTGTGTTCTAGACGGAGGCGGGTGGGGGATGGGGGGTGCAGATACACTCTAAATTGTGAACTCTTAGAGCGAGACCATGGTGGTCATTTTGGGCAAAATGTCTGCCCAGTGGCTGTACAATGACTCTGTTACTGAAGTAACGAAAGTGTTTGCGCAATCTGTCTTTTAGTGGATGTATCGTTTGCCCCACATGCTGTTTGTTGCATGTAACATATGTAATGTAGGTACACTAGATTAGAACTTTCACAGCAACCTCCCTTGGGGACCTGGTATGTCCGCCCAGTTTGTGTACTGGTTACTCTGCCTGAAGTGTCCAGACAGATACAGTATTAATTTCTAATCTAGAAATCTAAAAGGAGTTTTTGGCAAGCGACGGTGACGGGTAACCACCACACCAAAACCCCTCCCCCAGCCTCAGTCTGACTGCTGTTGGATGTAGGTCGCCAAAACTGGCCTTGTTGGGTCTGTCTTTAAGGTATCGAGATGTAAATGTGGTGCAGATCAGCATGGACAACTTTATGGCCCTGTAACTTTTAAGCTGTTCACATGAACACAGTAAAAGTATACATTTTTGGATTTACCTAGCTCTGAACTATATGTCGGGAAAAAAATCAGGACAATACTGATTGTAATTGTTGAATAAACAAAACATGAAGAAAAGCATTTTGTTTATCTCAGACCCCAGAACTCCTGGCTAATAACTTTTTTAATATATACAACAAACTTGTGCCAAGTATGCCATTTTATTGGCAATATATCAAAATTCAAATGTGTCCTTTTATTTGGCTGTATGTATTTTATTTGCTTAAGTGCAGGCATTCAAACACGGGGGCATCACTTAATCAGCTGAATGCATTGTGCATTAACATTCTATACAAGATTAAAAACCAAATAGTACGCACAGAGAAAAATAAACGGGCACTTTTAAACTCCACACAATTACCTTTCCAACCCCATTTATTTAAAGGTAATTGGTTGGTAAGTTTTTATGAAATAAAATTGGGGGATTCTAGTAGACAGCCTTACATCTTTGTTCAGGAACGGCAATCAAATGCTCACTCGTCACCTTTGAACCAAGTCTGAGAACAATAACTCAAGCAATTTTACTCAAACACTCATGGGTTTTTGCATAGTAAGAGTTCAGAGTATGTTTGAACAAACATAATAACTGTCACTCATGTTGTTTACTTCTGTAGAGCATAATCGCGTTGTTTATTTTTTATTTGCAATTAGATAACAGAACATGGTTTCCCTGTCAAGCGTGCCGCTTTGCTACACTTCATTTTGATTTGCTAATCGCGATGATGCCAATCATCATTGTGTGGCCTCTTGCTTGGTGACGGCGCCCTGCATTTCAATAGCATTGATATCACAGCTTGCTTGCCGTACAGTCCAGTTGTCTAGAACTTACTTTCAATTACTGAATAACTCTATTGGTCCCTTGTTATTGCCCCAACAGCCTTGGTTGTACTCTGAACTTAGTCTTTGCCTTTTTGCTGGGTCCATCGGACACTTTTTAATTTTTTTGGTCCCCATTGTCACTGCCAATTTGTCTTGTACATGTACTTTCCTTTGCATCCAATACTCAACAGTCATATGCTCACAGAATGTACAATCATATAAAACACTTGCCATGCTTTGAAGATAAGTTGAGGGTTTTTTTTTTCACAAACCTTCAAAACTAGGCCTCTATGCTTAGGCTCTATGTCAGTACATGTATACTGTTCAACATGGTAACGTTTCATTAGGGAGACTCCTACTACCTATATATATAGTACTTTCAAAAGATCAAATAAAATGGGATATTTTGTCACAAGAAGTAAGCTGTATCTTTATTTACCCACAACAAATACAACAATATCGAATTACCATGTATATTTGATCAAATTGCCACCCGATTAGTCAGGCTAATTGATAAGGTTTTGGGACCGAGTTAGCGGGTCGCACCCTACTATAATATCTAAATTGTACATGTTCAAGCTCAGTTGTTCTTTTCACCAGAATCTTTTCTTGTGTCATAGTATCTGTTGCTGGCCGCACCGCTGACTTTTCCTTCCTACCTTCAGGCATTTTGAGACTGATTGTGCTAGTTTAGCGATACAACTCCTGGCGAATGTACTAAGATAAGACCACCAATGCAATGACCAAGTCACAAGTGTGGGTTCTGAGCTCGCAAGAACTTCAGATACAATTTAGACAAAGGCTTTAATTTTTTTGTTGAATTTAAATGTAAAGAGAACTTGTGCATGAATTGTTAAATCTGATTACTAGAACTATTGGTTTCTTTGGGTGAGAAAACAATCACTGCCACCTCTGTAATGAAAGACAGCATTGAAACAGCAATGCTTTTGAAGTCTGTTTAGGACGTGCAGTCATGTCATTATCTCAGCTGACTGTATGGCCTGTCTTCAACACTTTTCTTGGGATTAAATGTGAAAGACTCAAGATAGCATGAAGAAAACAACAAAGTACATGTAACAAGAGCTACCTAATGCATAAATGTATGACCATATGGTTTGGGAACCACGGTGCTAATGCATCAGCATCATCGCTAGAGTGGACACAGCGGTGGCCATTTTTAAATGAGCCGTTGCCATGGCTGATCATGTGACCGCTTTCTCAAGCCCATCCCATTCACACCATCGATAAACATGGTCGGCGTGACTGTCAACACTCAGCAAGAAGCTCTACTAATACTCCATTTTACTCTGTTTTGCAATTTCGGCAGAAATTTAATTTTTACATGACAGAAACATAAGATTTTCATCCATACAAAGATGAAAAAACGTCTTTTTTGGCCGAAATTTCAGGTGATATGTATCTCGCTACCTTAATAGTTTGTGCCTTTAAGCTACTATAACTCTGAACAACAAAGAAACTTCAGATTCACGCACAATTGATCTCACTGTTTGAATCATGGAAGAAAAGCACAATGTGATTTGTGCTGTCAAAATATTGCCATGATTAGGCAATTTACAGCATTTTTCCATTTTGTGTGACAATAAAATTCATAAAAGCTGGAAGAATTTTAGTTGTTTAACCCTTAAAGTGCTACTCAGAGCTGCAGTTGTTTTCTCATTACCGCTAAACACATACTGGTTAAAAGATTCAGATTCCTCATGAAGGTACCTTTCATTCAAATACCAGCAAGCTTAGTCTAAAGCAAAAAGTAGTCTTAGCCAGCAGCTTTCCTCGGGACACTTTGAACACACTGCGCTTAAAGTGGCCCAAGAAAAGCTGTTGACTCAGTCTTACATCAACACTTTCAGGGTTAATTTGAAAACCAGGCAAGGGCCTGACGTCTTGGGAGCCTGAACTGAAATTGCTTTTTCAGTAGAAAGTATGAGAGATTAGTTCGAAGCGTTTCGCCCTTCTCTGTGCTCATCAGGAACTGAAAATACCGGTAGCCAGAAACACATCACGTTTCCGTACGTAGTGTCATAGGAAACGTACTATGGTGTAAAGGATTGTCGGTAAAATCCCAAATTACGTCATCCAGTACACTACTACTGCTGCTGGTCCTCACCAAGAGGGATCAGTGGTTATCTCAACCACGCGTGATATAGATCACATGTTGGAGGATAAGTAAGGGAGAGGAGGAAAGAAAGCAAGGAAAGCAAGTTGGTGTGTGGATGAGTGAGAGCCCAGTGATTTGCTTAACCCTGCAGTTTGATGCTTTGATGTGCCTGCTGGTAATCACTGAGTTGGGACCTGTTCTGGACTTAATTTATCTACATAGTACAATCATGTAGTTGATATTTAATTGATCTTTTTTTCCAAAAAATGAAGGCAAAATGTTGAGAAAACTGTTTTCATTTATTTCATGTGGGATTAAGATATGTGTATACATGTACATGTGTATGCATGCATATGCATAGCCTCTCCCGTATCTTTGTTGCTCATTCACACAACCCAAAATGGCCAACCCTCTGTAAAGTGGGCACCTCCTATAAAGTGGGCATTTTGCTCCAGTCCCAACCGTGCCCACTTTACGGAGGTTTTACTGTATAGACAAATATCTGGTCTGTCTGCCCTGTGCAAATTCTACAAAGGCATGTCCATTCCCGTTTCTATCAATTTCTTACTGATTATCATCTCCTCTATTCAGATCACTCTGGGTTCCGAAAATGCCACTCATTTGAGACAAACTTAAACAAATTACTAGATTTGTAGTACAAAGCTTTAGATGACGGTCTGATGATAGGGACAGTTCTACTTGATTTAAGAAAAGTTTTTGATTTAGTCAGTAATCAGCTTCTTCTGGAAAAACTAAAGGTTTATGAATGTTC
Organism: Hermodice carunculata; assembly: GCA_964020975.1. Lineage (NCBI taxonomy): Eukaryota > Metazoa > Annelida > Polychaeta > Eunicida > Amphinomidae > Hermodice > Hermodice carunculata. The sequence continues at coordinate 3,254,606 of OZ026622.1, forward strand.
TGATACAGCATTTAAATGGTTGAAGTCTTATCTTACTGATAGATATCAAGCAGTGTGTATTAATTCATTCCATACTATGGTGACGGGCCTTGGTCAGTGGTTCTGGCACTGCCTGGCAAGTCATGCTGCAGCTGCCCTTGCAGTCTTTGCTATAAAAACCAGTTGTACATCTTTGTACACTTTGAGGGACAGCAAAAGACTGGGTCATAGAAAATTAAAGGAGCAAAATTCAATCATTTCTGATGAAACGATTGCTAGCAACAGTGATCTTGAGCAAGATGAGATTGATCTCTGATCATGAAGAGGTTGATCTTGGAGCATGATGAAATTGATCTTGGGCTCCAATTTGGATGTGGACTGGCTATGTGGGACTTGGGTTTCACTGGTGCTGAATATAATGCCACCTCCTCAGCTTCCATCACAGGTCATGGCAGCAATCAGACGCTGACACTGTCTTGCCATTTATCTATTTGACAGTAATTCACTTTGGCATTTGAAGCACAGATGCCCACCCAATTGAGCGTGCCCGATCAAACTGCTGACTCGGTATTTTATCTGACACTGACAGAGTTAAATTTCAAAATGTTGCTCACTAGATCTGACATACAGGAAATGATTCACCTTTCTTTTTGTTCCCTGCAGGCAAACGCTTACCTTTGCAATGAGTTGCTGCTGTTGGGATTCTGTGTTGATTGACTTCAGAAACGATGGTACAGCTCCCAAAACACTTTCCGATGTTGAACTCCGCAGCCGCTCAGGAGGCACTATGCTGCTGGTAGACACATTTGTCTGCGAACCTGTGACTAAACTATTTTGAAAAAGATGAAAAACATAACTGGTACAAACAAAAGTAGAAGCATAGATTTTGCCCATTATAAATTTACCACTAACATTCATTACGAATCCTGGAGCTACACGAAGACCTCACCATACAATTTATCTTCAGGGACCACCCCCTTAAAGATGATCAAATTGCGGCCTGTCCAGACAGGTGATCTCTCATTGATGGCAGGTGAAAATTAAGTGGAAAAAGTACTGAATACAGTGAAAAGATATTCTTTCAAGACAGGCGGTCTCTCATTGGAGTTGTCTTTCAAGACAGGTGCCACTTTACATATTACGTAAATATTAATGGCACCGAAACAAGTCTTGCGCTGGTTCCCCGCTGATGACCCGATTTTTTAAAGGCTAATAATGCCTAAAACTTTCCTCTAAATTTCAAATTTTATGAATATGATTTGTTCCTTTTATAAATTAATTTGCTATTATGATTTAGAACAATACAGTTTTTCAGTGAATAGGACTTTGCTCTTAGAATATCGGACTTCATAGTGTTCAAACGGTACATGGGCTTACAGAATTAGGTTTGTTAAGTTTCTCTTTGTATTAAATATACATGAACCCTTTCAGTGCCAGCTGTGACTTTTGTCGAAGTATGTACAACAAACTGCTGTGAATTTTAATAAGGGTGCCAGATTTATGTTCCTTGTAAAAAGACTTGTCCATCGTGCACCACCATGCCAGTAGTTACATAGAATATAATCGTCCAGTCCAAAGTGTGTCCAGCAAACTGTTACCTCAGTCAAAAATGTGACACTCAAAGAGTTGAAAAATCATCATCAGAGCCTCTCGATCTTTAACTGTTTCGATTCTAAATAAGAGACTGAGTCAACAGCTTTCTTTGGCATGTTTTGGGTGCATTTAAATCTGTTGACCTGGACCATTCTGGTTTTTCTCTGGAGGTACACATTGAGGTGTGCAGGTACTTGAAAGAAAGGCCCTGGTCAGTGGGTGTCAAGCCCTGCTATAGCTGCCATTTTAGCAGCTGCAGCAGGACATAACCAGGTAATGCTAGCTCCCAATCCTTGACCCAGGTATGTTGGCATTACACGTGAACGTAGGCTCTCTTCATGAAGACTCGAAAACTAACTTCCCACTAAGTCTCAGGTACACTGTAAACCGAGAAAATCAGCCGACAACACATGAAATGAGAGCACTCAGCATTGAGGGTGGGAAAGGGGTTTCCCGTACTGGCGTACTGGGGCTTTTTATTTACCGTACTGGCATATTGGAAGCCCTCTTATTTTACGTACTTCGTACTATCCAAAATTTTGAAAGATTTTTATTTTCCGTACTGCGTACTCTAGAAAAGTAATTACCTGTACCAGCGTACTGAAACCCCCCCCACCCCCCTTCAGCACTATTGCAGGCATACAAAAGCGTGCCACAAATGCTTTCAACTTTGCGAGGGTCTTGAGTGAGGAAAAACAAGCCTACACATTATGCATACCTCTTTGCTCGTGCTCCTAATCGGCTGAAAAATGACTGGCTACTTGACTTGGCCTCCGCTTCAGTTTCCTGAAAGCAAAAACGCCCTCAAACTGTTAATACATTGAAAGTTTTGACTGCAACATTTCACATGCATATGTAGAAAGTCCCACAGAACAGAAAGTTTCTCCGCTAAGCAAGTGGCAAAAAGATCATTTTCATCTGGAAATTCAAAGGCAATCAGAGATTGCTGGATCCATGCCCCTCTCACCTCATTTAAAACCTTCCTAATCACAGCTCTCATTTTGTCATGACTGTAGTCAATAAAAATAGGCTATCACTGTGACCCTGACACCTGACCTAGTGACCTACTTTTATGCATGACACACTTTTGTGTTCAGATACACAGGTGTGTAAAGTTTCATGATTCTAAGTTGAAGGACAACAGAATTATAGCCCGGGCATGAAGTGTAATGTCATTCTACATGAATGTATCACCTTGACCCAGATACTTGACCTAGTGACCTACTTTTTGTCACAAGACACCTTTAGGTCAAGACATATGTGTGTGTCAAGTTTCATATAACTAAGTTAAATAGTAAAGGAATCATAGCCCAGACAAGATTTTAAATGCATATGTCACTGTGACACAGATACTTGACCTAGTGACCTACTTTTGGTTCATGACACACTCTAATGTCTAGATGCACCTGTGTGTAAAGTTTCAATCATCTAACTTAAAGTGACAACAGAATTACAGCCCGCACATGAAGTGTAATGTAGTTAAATGATTGTATGACCATGATCTAGATACTTCAAGAACTTAAAAGCTATTATTGATAGAGATGCCATTCCAACTACTACTCCTATGTTATGGACTAGTATGCAGCAATAAGCTCTGAAGACACACACACTGATTTGCTATGCAGCAAATCATCTTTTCTAGTTAAGCTTTGAAGTTCTGGCAAGCAAGGCAACTGTCTCTTTCAAGCAAACATCTTGTAAATTTATTCATACAATCCTGTGTGCTTCTAAAAAGGTGAATTCAATTCACAAAGCCCATTTGTCTTACATGATCAACTGAGGTGCTGCACATACTTTGGCTTTACAGCTGGTGTGAAAGCAACTAAAGATATAAAAAATTACATGGTTTGACACAAAAGCACAGCACAATCAAAGTTTAGAAAAGTAGAGGTACTTTCAATGCAAAGCATCAACTGATGGGTCCACCTTGGCACATGCATGGCTCCTGGGACCTTCATGCTGAACTGTGCCCCTCGTTTCCCCTTTACCTAGTAGCCTTCGCTGTATCAGAAATTGATGGGCTGCTTCCTGTGACCACCCCTGTGCTTATTGTTGATACTGACATTGTTATCTTTTCATGTTAATCAACACCTTTCATTTGGATCGACAAAACTTCTCTCCTGCTGGGATACAATACTGGCATCAAAGTGATCAGGTTTCCAGGGGAGAAAAGATTACCCGTATGTCTCGAATAAAATCAAATCATGCACCAAAAGAAATGTTTCTGCTTACAAAATTTTACACGGCTCGGTTTCCCCATCCCCACTCCTTTTTGGTACTAAAATAGCATTCCTTCTCACTGCAGATGAAATGCAATCAACATCTGAACTGGCTACAAGTAAATCAACTGGGCCACATCATTATGTTTAAATTCAACTATCCAAAATTCCACCACCTGCAGTCGGAAACTGAAAATTCATGGACAAAAGAAACAGTTCTGTTACGACAGTAATGTAAGTAAGAGTCAGACTTCATTCATTCTCTCAGTGCCAACTACAACTAAAGTTGAACTACAGAAGATGTACATGGGATATTTCAAGTAATATCAGCATTAGGAATTACACTTACCTCCCGACCACCATTGCCAAGACAACTGTGTCTGGGCATAATGCCCAAGAAATCGAGTTGAGTTTCCACTCACTTGATCCTGAAAACCTGACGGTCCCGTGGCGCCATCTCTCAATTCATGTGGAACTGATGGTGACTCCTAGTGTGCATGCACCCCTTCTCATCAGAAGGGTAGACGTGGTCTGGAAAGTATCGTGCCTCGGGGCCCAAGCAGCCAAGGAAGACAATGATCGAGCAGAGTCGGTCAGCACCTTGGAGCATGCCAGGTCGGCCAAGCGGGCCCAAAGGTCCTACACCCGGTGGACCACTTCCACCATCTCTCCTCCGAACGGAGGTCCTGAGAAGAGGGGCCCCGTGTGGGATCTACTAAAGATCGCGTCAGGCAGCTTCTGAACCTAGAGGTAGGTGTCCCTGTGTAACAAACGAAGGTTTCCCTCCAGCATGCAAGTGCACCGGGTGATCAACAGCTTGCGACAGTTGCAGTGAGTGTGAACAAAAGTTCACAGAACTTCAACTCACAAGGCAAGCAAGAAATGGCGCCCAAAAGAGGAAGAATGAGAAGGGGCAGATGTGCACCGAGAGTCACCATCAGTTCCACATGAACAGAGAGATGGCGTCACAGGACCATCAAGTTTTCAGGATCAAGTGAGTGGAAACTCAACTCGATTTCTTGGGCGTCATGCCCAGACACAGAGATCTTGGCAATGATGGTTGAGAGTTAACATTGCACAAGTAATGTGTCAATTACAAGGAAGGTAGATTCATATTAATTTTGAAAAAAGTCTTTCATTCAAGAGCCAGCATGCCAATAGCATATATATTTCCACAGACTATTATGGTCTGGGTCAACAGCTTTCCTCAGTGCAATGTGACCAAAGTGTGCCAAGGAAAGTTGTTGACTCAGTCCAGAACCTGGCACTGACATGTACAAAGTTAGCACAATACTGTTTCAAACCACACAAGTTCCAGTGGTCGCTATCTTGGAAGACTAACCCTCGAGATCAAGTAATTGTGGTCTCTCTTTGGAGTGATCTCACAAGACAATGACCAACAGGGAACAGGTATGTGCCACAACAGCACCGAAAAGAGTTAGGACTTTAAAACGACAGCATTTAACCCCACGCATGTTTTCATCATAAAACTTTCAACGCAACGTCACACTTTGCCACACTAGCAAGTCTTCCCATCATGAAAATAATAATTCCAATCTGGAAAGACATGAATGACAATATCGTTAGCCAGTTAGCTGCAAACACTAGAGTTTAGAAACAACAAATCATCACTGTCAGAGCAGGAGGGTGTATGCATCTAGTTTGGCAAAAATCCACGTTAAATTTACGTAAAAATCAGCAAGTACAAATGCTACTGCACAAAGAGGACCAAGCTAGGGTAAGAATGACTTTTCGTTGACAAAACCAAAGTTTGGTTGGTTTCGTCACTTCCTGCGACTTGTCAGGAACTGACAGGTAACCAACACATGACCTGTTTAAAAACAAAAAAATTACTTTTTCTGTTCCTATGTAAAACATGAAATCATGACTGCATAGTACAGATGTTCAGTCTTACTGTGACAGTGGCTGTCTGGGGGTAAAATGTGATTCAAAGGAAATTTGGAATCCCAGTCAACTTTGAAAAATGGTAAATGAACCACTGGAGTCAGCAACTGCATTCTATTAGGCTGCTGATTGGTGGAACAACAGTGTCACAAACCTCAGGAACAGGAGCATCAGAATGTTTACAACACAGTAAAAGAAGTTTGGGTACAGTTTCCAAATGGGTTTTAAGAAGACTAAGCAAGTGTTGATAAGAACAGATACACGGTGTGCCGAAAAAGCCTCATAGGTTTCGTCCTTCACTGGGCTCACCAGAGGCTAATGAGTAACGACTGACATCAGGCTAAGCATAACTATAATATTATGCCCAAAAGTGCACCTAGTTGAAATTTTTTAACTCCACATTTATGTATTTATGTGGTTTAATCAAAACTGAATGCTGTGTTGTGTGCATGGCCTTTGTATAGATGTACATGGCCAAAATTTCAGCCAAAGCATAAAATCATTGGGAAAAGAGCTCTGAACATTTTTTTTTACAAATGATAATGCATGCAGTCAGAACCCAGCTGGACCTCTCAAGGTGACCTACATCTACTGTTTATTGATCACTTGCACTATTGCTTGACAAAAATTACATTCAGAGCTCTTTGTCCCATAATTCATCTGCTATGTGTTAACATTAAACACACTTCAAACTATTGTACAGTAGTTGTCCATAGTTTCTGACTTTGCACATGGTTTTATCCTTTGGACACTGTCATGCAAAAGAGAGTGTGTGCTTGAATACTGCTTGGACTATGTGTATTATTTCATTAAAACGCAATTTTTCATGAACTTTTTGTCAAAATTTGTCTCCCATGAACTCCTTTTATCTTCAAAGAGCTCAGTTGAACATGCTCTGCATCATTGGGAATTCTAACGGGTACTTTACGTGCAAGATTTCGTAGCACCAAATTATTATAAACACTTACTGTACATCAGCCCACTTTGCACACAACCTTTTTCTGATGACATGGCTCATCAATTCTATGGAGCCTCCAAGTCTCCCCCCTGGGTGGGAGACCTCCTGCTTTTACTTACTTTTTTTTACAAAGTCTCCCACTCTCCCGCTTTTTATAAAATGTCTCCCCCATTTCGTAAAATTTTGATTTGTTAGCTGTTGGAGCAGTCAAATGATTATTTTCATTGCCTGAAAATGTCCGAGATGGTGCCTAAAATGGTTCAAAATGCAGGAAATGAAGGATCAAATTTCAAATTTTTCCTGAGCGAGCATGCCCCCAGACTCCCCTGCTATGCTTCACGCCTTTCGTGCTCACCCTCCCACTTCTCAGTACTTGCAGGAGGGAGATTGTCTGGCTTGGGGGCTCTGATTCTGTTTATCAGGTGAGGCCTTGAGGGCAAGTTTTGCTCATGTTTTATTTGCCCTCATGCTGAATCACTTATCCACCCTTTCCAGTCCTACTTGTAAAAGCAACATTTTTGCTTACTTTCAGGGCAAGCCTTTTGAAAGTTTCACTTGCCCCGACTTGCATTTCATTTGTCCTGGGCTAGTGTGGTCATACAAATTGGTCAACTCTGAATAAGCCTAACTTAAAAAGTTTTCTGAGACTGTTCTTTGCATTACATATGACCTCTTGCCCTTACAGTGAAGGTATTATTATAAAACTACTCATGCGATAAAAAAGCAAAGGAATATAATACCATGAAGGATGGGATAATCACCACCTGCCAAAACAAAACAAAATGTACAGCGTTATCATCACTGGTTAATGTACATACAAAATGCGCATTAATATTTATGGGAAGTTACAAGCACTGCCAGGTCATTTTGCAGAAGCAACAGCAAACTCCAGTTTGAAATGTAATTTACAAACCAAAACAATATTTTTTTCTTACAAATTTGCCATCCACCTGATAATAAATTGACAAGAACAAAAAAAAACAGCGTGCACAGTATTACCTGCCGCATTGGACCACCCCAATGTTGGTAAAAAACAGTTTCATGCTGCACAGTTTCTTAAAACGCCCGTAATTTTGAACAAAGAAACGTAGTTACGTCTTCAAGCAGAGGTCTTATAAAAAAGATGTGACCACTAATGGGAGGTAGTCTTTATACCAGGTCTCACACACACTGTATATTAAGGTTCTATATTTAAATGTACAGGTATACGTACAGGTTTGAGTATATGTACATGTACATGCATACAACAGTGATTCTCTAATGCCTGGATGGCAGATAGTATATTATAAACAAAACTGTTCAGATTTCTAAAACTATAGGATAGGCACATGGGACATTTTATAAAATTAACAACAAATCGTTTTGTCAAACTGATACAAAAATCCAAGAGACAAATCGACACTTTGCCATGCTGTTTTCTACAGAGCACCTGATAGCAGTTTGCTGGTTATGACAAATGAATCTTCAATCTCCTTTCTTACCCAGTCATCCTCCATCTTGTCCAGCTGTTTCTTGATGTTGTGCTGGAAGCGACAATGAGGCTCTGTCTTCAGACCCTGTCTAAACTTGACCAAATTGTCCCAGACATCGTCACACTGCTGTCGCTTGTCCGCTAGGATCAAGGCACGGAGGTTCGTGTAATACAGCCTGCTCAGCTTCTCTCCTTCCGCACCCTTTAAATGGTTGCCATAGTAACAGTGGATGATACTAATTAATAAACATATATTGGGGCAGTGCAAGAATACAATGACTGACTCCAAATGTAGGTTTAATGTTGAAAGTGTTTAGCGGTAAAAATCACACGAAAATAAGTAATTCCTTTTATGTTGCTAAAAAGCATGTGAACGTTTATGGCCCTCATCAGAGGAAAATGTGCTTCTTGCAAATAAGTGAGTCATAAAATCCTTGATATCATGTATGAATGCTATACAGTAGTCCCTCTTGTGAGAGACCACCCCTAGTGTCATCCACGATGTTGTCACATAAAGCAGTGATCTCCCAAAGGATGTTCAACTCTTTCACCACCAGCAATTAACAACTATTTTGAATTCCCATCTATAATTTATACTCAAACATCATTGGTTTACACTATACTATAACCCATCACACATTTTTTGGTATTCAAACATTCTTTGAATTTGTAAACTGGTTTTGACAAATTATCTTGCCAACCTTTTACAAAACTGGGGAGGGGGGGGGGGTCTACTTAATATCCAAAATGGTGAATTCCTGGATGGAAAAGTGGTCTTTTCGGGGTCACTTTGGGTGGTCACTGGCCAGGTCCTGTAGGCTATCTCCCAAAAGAGGTATAATTTCATCACTGGGAGGTGCTTTTGCACAATGAAAATGGTCACAAAAGGCATGTGGTCTCTCAAAAGAAGGGTCTTTCAAAGGAGGGACAACTGTATTTGACATTGTTTTTTTTTGTTTGTTTTTGTTTTTGGTTTTTTGGGGTGTTTTTTTCTGTGTTTTAACTATATTGTATTTTACATTGTACTCTAAATCACCCTGACTCTAGTTGAGTACATTTCACTACTAGTTTTGCAACGATGTGGGTAATACATGTATATATATATATATATGGACAGAAAAGAACACAAGGAAATCTTTCTGCACATCTGCAAGTTTGAATACCTAAAAAGCCGAGTCAAGGGAAGGACTAATGTACAATAACTTGGTAAAAGTTAAACATGTAAAACTCACAGTAAACATGAAAACTTATTTGTTTTTTGTTTTTTTCAAGCATTCAGAAATGTATTGTTAATATTGCACATTCTATATATTATTCTGCGCATGCTTCAAAATGATACAGAAAACTACAAGAGTTTTTTTTTACCTTTTCATACTGTCCTCGCCAGATTTCATAACAGGTAAATGGAAGCAGTCGCAATGTGCCCCATTCTAGCTGTCTTTTCAAAGCCACATAGGTTGATCCTAGGACAAAAAAAAACACATACACATGTACGACACATACACCAATCATGGCATGCATAAACAAGTTTACCATCTGATAATCAAAGCTCACGCCCCTATTGTGCTCAGAAGCCAAATTGTGTCCCTAGAAACATTTTACATTATGTTTACTTCATTTTGTAAAATATATTTGTTTGAAGTGGACATGACAAAAGATGTAGATTTGTACTTCGTACATGAATGGAGGTCAACAGCTACTTCAGCTACTTAAAGGGCACCCACAGCACCTGCAGGAAAGCTGTTTACTCCAGCCTTATTCCAACAGCCGAGGGTCTCAGGACTTACAGATAAGTCTCAACAAAGTTGTATGACAGAAACCCAGTTATTCTGATATGAGTTTACTGTTCCTGTTTTGTTTTTTCAATGGTACAATCTTCAAAAAAAAAAAAAAAAAAAAAATTAAATGCACACCTGAAATAAATACAATTAAGTCTAACTTGGTCATTTCAATATGTTCAAAGGACAGCTTAAGTGCAGCATTGGTCTCTTCTTTGATGTTTCCTCAACTTGTTATGCCAGTCTTCTAGTACAGGTATTGACCAGGCATGCTGTCTGTGTGATCAGTCATACTATATGGGTATAATCTGATCATGTCCAGGACAAGTAATACTCCTGAACGGACAGTCATGTCCACAGTTGGTGGCCTCTTGGTCCCTGTAACACACCTGTGCAATCCAAATGCAGTGTTCAATCAGATTCTGGTTTATATGTACATGTACCTAACAAGTCCAATCACTGTTTATCAGTGATACGGGGGGGGGGGGGGGGGGGCCCTCAGGCAATTAGATATTGTATATAAAATACACAGTTCTTGTTGCAAGTTTTAAGGGGACATCACCAGGTACCAACATGATATGGCTGTATCAGGTTCAAACCTGATATGGCTGTATCAGGTACAAACCTGATATGGCTGTATCAAGTGGAGCACTTAACCCCCTGCAGACAGGGTCACCAGTTTTCCTTTAATGCATTTTGGGTGCGGGGTGCCAAGAGTGCATTGAGAAAAGCTGTTGATGCAATACCCAGGTCATTCTTGGAAAGAGAAAAAAAAAGGCAGACATGTTATCTGACACTGGACTATTTCTTGTAATTTTCAATGGGTAAAAGTTGTATGCCAATAAATTGGGATTACACCCCACAGGGCTGAAACCAACGGCTCATTTATCATGTGAATCTGCATTATTACACCTGCTTTAAGAAGGCAGTCTGGTCTTGTTACATGTTATTCTACTATTACTTAATTAACCCCCCACAAACAAGGAAATGAAAATACATCAAAATAGCATACATTATAATGAACTGAGACTTCACACAAATAAGATATGAAAATCATTTAGTATGTCAAAATAAAACATATAAATCGAAGCAAAATACATGATAATCAAATTTACCATTCACTAAATCAGCAAACTGAAGAACTAGAAAAAAACATAGACCTAGTAAAACATAAGTACACAACAGCATGTAAATCCCTGTCATGGTCTGGCCCTGCCCCCCACCAGCGGAGCCGTGACCCTGGCAAGACGATTACGACAGCCTCGGTAAGATGACCGGGACACCCTGCGGCTGTCTTACCCACGCAGCCGTTATATTTCTAAAAGCTTTGGTAGCCTCTGGATTGTTCTGGATCCTGCACCTTAAAATATGTGTGTACAGAAGAACCTGTCAACCACCCATGGGACCTTGACAAAACCGTCCCTGAAGAAAGGGTTTTGGGGTCTACACATTAAAGGCAATGGCATAATTATAAACATGAGCAAGGTAGGATAATCCACAGCAAATCTCTTGTAATGCTAACTCCCTGGTGTTTTCTCAGTCTAGGGGGAGGGTCATTGTATACTTTTGTTTATGTTACTATAAATAAAATCCTGTGGAAGAAGGACAGACCAAGTGCTGTAACAAGGAAATTAGTCTGCTTTGCAGGCAATGCTGGGGGGCACCAGGGACTGAAAGCTCACAGAAGGTAGGCACAGGAGCAGATTGGACTTTAAAATACACTGTGCAGACTTCATAGTTTGATGGTTAAGCTATGCAAACTAAATTGTTAATTTCTCTTCTCATTTTCAACAAAATTGACCAGGACAAGTGCCATACTTTTTTGCATTTTTACCAGTATCTCTCATTAAATGGCTAAAATAATGCCTCAGTAATGAAAAATAAGCCCAAATTTACACCCGTTTTTTGATAAAAAATAAAAAGGCTGGTGGCTGGGCTTTTAAACTGATGCGAGTGGTGTCTTAGAAACCGACTATCATTTTGTGTGTGTGTGTGCCTGATAACAACATAATTATACTTTATACAACGTACCACTGGGTACCATCCATGTCAGTTTTACCTAACTGTGCAATCAAAGGAACACAAAAACCAATATAACATCCAGGCTGCATGGTTGGGAGAGCGGTAACATGCTTGCCTTTCACCTCTGCAGCCCAGGTTCGATTCACGGCTGCGGAAGCAAGTGGAGAGAGTTCCTACCACTCTAACAGTGCATGGTGGTTTTCTCAGATTCCTTCAGCTTCATCCACCAAACTAGTAGGTAGGAAAGTATACGCCAACATCTGTGCCATGGAGAGTGATTAACATAGGCTTGGCCAGTTTTACAACACATGTAGTAGATATGGCTCTATACTTTATTTATACAGTGAAAACTCGTTATAATGACACCATCTGTTGCCTTTAACCCTTAAAGGGTCAACTTATTTTTTGTACCAGTGAACATAAAAGTAACAACTTTCATTGGACACATTGCAGCAGGAACAGTTTTCTTTGTAGCATAGCAAAAGTATATATCATTGTGATACCTGGAATGCCAAGTTTCATTATGTGCAATAAATTGCTAACAGTCACGTGACTGGTTGCCATGGCAACTACTTTAATCACTAATAAATGGCAAAAAATCATTTAAAATCTGCTAAATAATAGAACAAAGTGTCTCCTCATTTTATGTGAAGCACCCTTTTCTCCACATATACATGGTATTTGGATAACTAGAGAAATAAACTTTCAGTAAACTTTGAAAATAAAGCATAGATCACATGACCTGTTTCCATAGCAACTGTTAAAATATTGCTTGTACTTGGCTAAAAACCGGAAAAACTGCATTTTTACATAAGTCTGCAGAACCGGTAACAGGCAGTTACTTTGCATAACAAAATTAATCACCATAACTTGTCATAGATTATGTTCCAGGTTAAACATTATGTAAGAAAATGACTGAAATAAAACAACACTGCAGTATTTTTATGGAAAGTTTGTGGTTTCCCCCCATTTTAATATGTTGCCATGGAAACAAAGCATGATTGGATCCACAATCATATGCCAGGCCTTATACTGATATGTAGTTTGCAAGTGTGGATGACACCATGCATGTATACAGTGTACATGCAATTATAGACTCCTCAATTCCAGTGCAAAAGGCAAAGTAGGCCCTGCCTATTGGCTGCCTATCACAGTCTTTGAGACTGACAACAATATTTATCATGTATCTGCAACCATGATCATTGCTCCTCCTCCCCCTCCCCCACCCCTCCCGTGTAAATTGAGTGCATGCAGAGAATTTCAAACAGTTTAGGTTTGAATGCAAGGTTCCATAACTGGGCAAGGCAAAAGGTCTTGTTCATAAAGTTTATTGATAAACACAGGTTTGACAGGGAAACATATCAGGGGATAATTGGGAAAAGCAGGCATTGCATGACTCCGTGATTGAGTGAGTGATCAGCTGCAACGAGCTGAATGACTGGCTATGGAACCCACCGCGGAACCACATGGTCCGTTGATACGCTTGAATTCTGTGGGCTCCAGCCTCATTATAAACAAAATACTTACATCCTCACACCCAACATCAACTTCACTGTACCCCTCCTCTACATAATCCCTCCCTGCCCACTCCTGACTAAGGTTAATAGCCTCGGCATTTTTATATAATTGACGGACACCTGCACCTGAACTGTTGCTGGATGCTGCCCTCTTCGTGACGTCACACACCTCAAGGGAATCACCTGGGAATCCCCTTAATGACAAGCAGAGACGCTAGAGGGAGTGGTATACATAAATAGATCGATGTTCTTCTTCAGGGAAACACAACAGCTGTCTGTGTACAGTTTGGTGATGATTTATGAGTTGTTTACACAAGTAAGTCTAAGGTAGTGTGAGCCCAGCATAAAATCACGTGATTCCGGGTGTTAACGACCGGTCAGACATGTGAAATATGTCAGATAAATGAATATGTCAGATAAAAGAATCAAATGTCAAAGAAAACGAACTTTTCCCATGAAAATTTGTGTCATTATATTGAATATTTCAGATGTATGAGTGTCATTATAATGAGGTTTCACTGTAATACCATCCCGAAACTAAGATTACAAAGACATGCTATATAAAAAGAGCATAAAAAATTACATGTGAAGCTCACCTGTTAGAAATTCTTGGAAAAGCAGTGGAAGCTCCATGTTGCTGACATCTGTACAAGCCATTTGCAAAAGCTGCAGACAGAACATTGCCAGTTGTTTAACTGCCAACTACGACTTAAGTCAAACTACTTGAGACAGACTGCTCTCAATTATAATAAGGATACTATATTCATATTCCTTGTGAAAAGACCTTTCAATCAAGTACCAGCATGGCTATAGCTCCAGAAAATATAATAGTCTGGGTCAACAGCTTTCCTTAATATGCAACATGCTTTGGGCACATGGCACCCAAAGCACACCAAGGAAAGCTGTTGACTCAGTCCAAAAATTGACACTGAAAGAGTGAAACTAGCTTTTTTATTGTCAACATGAAAAAACACTTGACCTGTTAACATGAATTTGAGTTAACAGAGTCTCCTTAAAGGTTAAAACAAGTAGTAACTAACATCACCCAACAAGTTTGAAAAAACATATACTTTGTAGCCTCACAGCAAAGACCTCAATGTGCCATCTGAGCAGCAAATTAAGCTACCAAGAATCCAAAGCACAAACGTTTATTTTTCCATCTTCATCGATCTCTGTTAACTTTTTTTTTTGATACTGCTTGCTATGAAACAATTTTTAAATTCAAATCAAATGGACAAAAGGGGTAAGCTTAGCAGACATGGCTCATTAGAGGTGGCACCACTGGTCTAGCTGATACACCAGACCCCTCCTGCCATGTGTCTGGATGGACCATGGTCAAGGGGGATCCCTTGACCAGTGACGCCCTCTTGTGTTTGAAACCCTCAAAAAATTTTCATCTACAAAAACATTTTTGCCACCACCTTGCTATACTTACATTTTTGGCCATGGCCAAGTCCTTGGCGTGGAGGACAGCATAATGAAAGATGGCAGCTCTCAATGAGGCCTGGCGGCTTTGCTGGAACACTGCCTGGAGTAAGTCTCTACTGACGCTCACCCGGTATGCTCTCTGACTGTACACACTGTACACGCCCAATGCTGAAGTGAAGAGAGAAAAACATGTTGTCGGTCCACCACTTCTTGTACATGTATCATGGTCTTATGGCTTTAAATTAATTTGCATTAAGATACAGTGGTCCTGGTCTTGCATGGCAGCCTTCTCAGTATACTCTGCTCAGTACTTTTTACATTGTACTTCCTGAGAGAGACCACCTGTCTTGAGAGACCACATTTTGGTCATGCTTTAATAGGTGTGGTCTTTCTTCAAGGCAAGTTTCAACATATGGTGCTTAAAAAAATAACACTCGCAGCAAGACTGCTGTAAACACAGGGATGAAGGTGACATAGGCACTGTTAAATGTCTCTTAAATTTGGACTGCAAGCATAAATTATTGTATTACCTGGAGGTGCCAGGTTTGGCAGTCTGTCCCGCACAAAGGAGGTGTACCAATGACTGGAGTCAGACACAGAGTCTGCTTGATCAGTACCGTCCTGCGGCCCTGTCAACTGGCTCTGTGAATCTACAGGTAGACAGGCAAACTCGCTTACGAAGCACATTCACGGTCCTACAACTTAATGTGTACAGTTGAGAATCTCAGTCCACTGGAAGTTTTTGAATTGTTTTATTTGTGCATGATCCCTAACAATAATCAAATGCAATGCGCCAACAAAAAACATGGTGGTGGTGGGGGGGGGGGGGGGGGGAGGGGTAAGGCAAGGCAAGGCTCACCCTTTCTCCAAGGCTGTCATCAGTTTGTACAGTGTAGAAGAGTGGACAAGATGGCAACATGAAAATATTCTAACAACACTGACATATCGCCAGGGCTCCCGTTTTAAACCTTCTACGGTAAGAGACAAGAATTAAAAACATAATTCTGTGATTTTGGATTATGTGGCAACCAAAGTATACAAAGAAAAGTAGTTGCTTTGTCACTGTGTGTACACGTAGGAATACAAGACATGAACAACTGTGAAAATAAACTTCCATTAAATTCATTATGTTCTAATTTCAAACTCTGTTAAACAATAGCAGTTTTTCATCAATATATACAGACAGATATAGAGACAGGGAAATAGATGGAGAGAGAAAGACAGACAGACAGACTGAGTAATGCTTGATTTAAACAAAATTACATCATGCACAAAAATCCCGAATGAAAATTACTTTATTATCCCATTTTGGGGTCCTTTGAGGTCCCCTCTTCTGTTTTTTTTTTTTCTTCACCTAGGAAACGATAAAATTTTCAAATATTCTTGTCCACTCTCCTTTTTTTTAACCTAGAAAATGACAAAATTTTGCAAATATTCCTTATTTATTGTCATTGATTATGTGACAAATTGGTTTAATCAATGTCATGTAACATTCAGAAGATATCCTTGAATTAGAGTTTAACATTCTGAAAATTTCAAAAGTTCTCTGGGTGCTTAACAGCAAAAATACGGTAGAATGTAAGAATGACTGACCATGAAGTAGTATATGGTGACAAGGTTCGTACTCGATCCCCACGTTGAGCAGGTGCGTAAAACAACCAGGTAGATACACCAGTAAGTAATCACCTGGAACACAGTGCAGCCCATAATTAACTTATTCCCTGAGGGCAATATGTATGCATGACCTGGCATGAATCACCTCAATAGTTGCAGACAGAAATTCATCACAAAAAGACTTTCCATTAAAGTAACAACATGGCACGTATAATGCAAGTAGCTTTAGGAAAACAAGAACAGTCTAATCAACAGCTTTCCTCTGCATACTTATGTTGAGAAATGCTGTTGACTCAGTCTTAAATTTAACACTTTCAATGTCTATATGTAGCAACAATAAAATTTGAATTACAGTATCCATTCCAATTGTGGCACATGCCCTAATAGAAGCACACAACCTACTTTTTAATCTTGGGGATTTTAATAAAAAAATCTGTATTTTTGAATATTTTAAAAAATTAACTGCTTCTGATGAAAGCAGGCGGTTCATTGTTGTTATTTTATGCTATATGGATTCCATAATAAGTGTTATCGTTTGTGGTATTGTAAATTAAGACATTTCATTATTAAAAAACCTCAGTGAAAACCATGTCTGCTCCAGGAAATCTTTGCATAATAGCACAGCGTGCTATTGACATCAATCATCTCATTCAACATACTCATGTATGGTGTCTCGGGGCACTTAAGGTTATCTGTTAGCCATGTCTCACTGCTACAAAATAAATGTAAACCTGAATTGACTGCACTATGCAGGACAGTTTCTTTGATACGGAAGGGAGCATCGTTGTTTTTTTACCAGAAATGATGTAAATTTTAACATATAGGCTGATTTCAATTGCAAATGTTCTCGAACTTGCTGGTGACTGGTATTAAGGATAGGCGTTCCTACGTACACATAGCAAACAGTATGTGATATTCTCGTGTTGTCAATAACGTCTTCAGTGCAATTGTCATTTATGTGTAACAATTTGGATTTGGTGGGATGTAAGGCCATATATCTAATGGATCACATGACTGCTTTAAGCTACGAAGCTTTAGTATGAAATGTTGTTTAGTGGAAGCAAACACGACAGTGCCTTCAACAGGTGGGAGACAATTGTGGAGTCAATGTAAAATGTGACCAGTGGACACCTAAGAGAGCCTCCTTGTTGTACTCCAGCAGATGCTTCAAATGTTTTATTGCCAATTTTTCCACTGCTTTTTTTGCATGGAATCTCATAAAGCTTTTACTGATTTTTCACCACATTCAGCCTGAATGAGGCACCATGTTATCACCAGTGAAACAGAACTTACAAAAAAAATATGCATCCAATGAACTTGTGTAATATGGAACCCCAGCAAGTAATACCACAAAAAGAAACACTACCGTATAAGCCCTTTCCTGGTGAGAATAACACTGAGTCAGCAGCTTTCCCCAGTGCAGGTTAGGCCCATTATGCCCAACCTGTGCAGAGGAAAGCTGTTGACTTGGGGCATGCCACCATGAAAGGCCTTGTCTGCAACTCTCAGCAAAAATGTTTTCCATTATCATCAAACGTGAGCAAAAAATTTATATAAAAAACTTTACATCCAGGCAGTTTGGGACATTTTGACTGGGTGAGGATTAGCGAGGCATCGTCAAACTGACATCAAGTGGGTGGTACCTCCACTATCAACACATCTCCCATTGAAATAGAGTCCACCTGAACCAGCTTATATATATTTCATTCATTCAACAAAGATATGCACTACGTTTCTAATAATATATTAAAGTTATTCCATTGCTTTAGCAACCAAGACCAGTGTACATTGCGGGTAACACTTCACAAAGCTCAGCCGCAGTATCTCTATGTTTGAGTCAAATAACAATGTATTCTCCTGGGTGCTCTTGCCAGGTATATCTGCTTGTATGAAATAACACACAAAAATGTGAAGTTATGTATACTTACATATATAATGAAAGTATAATCTAGTCTTCTCTGCTTTGGCTCTGGATATGGATGGACCTTGGCAAACCAATGTTTTGCCTGCAAGATAATATATTTACATTCAAAGTTTTTGTTAGCATTGAAAGAATAGGGACAAATTTTGTTTTCATCAGTTGAAGCTAACATCATGTACAGCAGAGCACGTGCCAGTGCCTACTTGCCCAAGCAGCTGGCCACACCCATAGCTCCTCCCACTGATAAACAAAAGGTCCTTCGGAGTGGCTATCAAAACTTTTACGCACAAATATTCATGACAAATTTAATTCTAGTATTAATGTTAATATGAATATAAATATGAAAAAATGTAACAGCTATCGCGACGTCATAAAAAATGCCTACCAACAACTGTGCTGTTACATGCCAATGACAACAACAGAGACAGACTTCATTTTTATAAAACAAGCTCTCTATACTCATGATACTGATACACACCCTGTGCTTCATCATCAATTCCCACATTTTAAACTATTTCTTCTACACAAGGATCCATGCTGTCCTTCCATGTTCAAGATATTGACAATCAGGAGCAAATTTTTGAGATTGGTATCTCTCTCCTTTTCTTTTCTACACATAACAAGTAAGACCTGACTACCATGAAATAAAAAAAAAAAAAAAAAAACTATATGGCTGTGTGAACAGCCCATCATGCTCAGCTGACCTAAGCTTGTCCAACAAAATCAAGGTTACAACTGAATAGACCTGTGTTGTGCTTTATTAGCTGAGTGCATATTGTATTTAGAAGTATTTCTAAGACAGACAAATGAGCCTCCTAAAAGCTCAGTCTGACTAGCGAGTCAGCTGAGCTAAAAATTGTAAAGTAAAGTAAAGTAACCTTTATTTAACCAGGAAGCTCTTACAGTAAGTAATACTGGTTTCCAAAGAGGTCCTGACACATGGACACACATGAATATACAGTAAACCAGACAAAATAATTAATAGATAAATAACATATTAAAAGTGGACATCAGCATTATGAGCTTTATACAAATGCCAATAGATGGTTAAGAGCTATCATTTAGGTTAAAATAATGGTGGTCATTTCAGTTAAAATACTAATTAATATTTCTGTTCTTGTGGATATGTTTTATAATGGCTGCCTTAAAAACATTTAAACTTTGCGAATTTCTTATGTCTTATGGTATTTTGTTCCAATTACTGCTTCCTCTGTATTCAAATGATCGCTGTCCACATGATAATCTACATTTCTGTACTTGTAGGTTGTGATTGCTTGTTTGACGTGTCGTATAAGCATGGGTTACATGTTTGAACTTTCTGGCAAGGTACGCTGGGCTCAGTCCATTTAGGCACTTAAACATCATGACACTTTCATGGAAAAATATGCGCTCTTTTACTGAAAGCCAGTTCAACTGAGACCTGACATGTTGAGAAGGCGTGTCATACGGAACCTGCAAAATTGTCTTGCCAGAAAAGTTCTGTAGTCTTTGCAGTTTTGTTATTTGTGTTTCTCCACAACTACCATACACAATGTCACAGTAGTCAAATACTGGCATGACTAGGGCATTATGTAGTAACACTGCAACCTCTTTGGGCATGTAATGACGTATTCTATGAAGAATACCCACCCTCTGTCTGATTTTTGTGCACATCGCACTGATGTGATTATTATTGTCTTTTTTTTGTTTGTTTTGTTTCTTTTTTGGGGCAAATCTTAGAAATCTTCTTCTCTGAAACCGCTCACCCTATTGCTTTGATATCACATAGGATTGCAGTGCCAACTGGGGAACAAATTTAGAACTAAGAGTCTCTAGGAGTGTTCCCGAGTGATATCCAAGAAATTGGCTGAGTGGTTTTAGAGAATAAGATTTTTTAAGAGTTGCCCCAAAAATGAACAAAATATACATAAAAAATCCAAAATTCACTGAAGCTTGACCATTTGAACAAACTTGGTAGAGACCCACCCAAAGTACATTGCCACCATGTTTGAAGTCAGTCTGGTTGACAGTTTCAGAGAAGTCAAAAATGTTTTGTGAATTAGAATTAGAATGCCCATTGACTTGCATGTAGAGTAATCAATGGGAAAGGTGCATTTACCTATAAGTACCCGAACTGGAAAAAAAAAATCGTTAAAAATCAGGAATATACAGCAGTGCCACCCCGTGACCAAGTTTGTTTGACCCTTTCACAAGGAAAATATCCACCAAGTTTCAGCTTAATCTGAGAGACGGTTTTATGTTCCTATGTGATATCAAAGCAATAGGGTGAGCGGTTTCAGAGAAGAAGATTTCTAAGATTTGCCCCAAAAAAGAAACAAAACAAACAAAAAAAAGACAATAATAATAAAAAAAAAAATGCAAAAATTAATGGAGCAAGACCATTTGAACAAATCTGGGAGAGACCCACCCAAGGTACATTGCCACCAAGTTTGAAGACAATCTGGATGACAGCTTGGGAGAAGAAGCCAAAAATGCGAATTAGCATCAGAATGCCCATTGACTTACATTGTAATCAATAGGAAAGATGCATTTACCGATAAGTACCAAAATTGAAAAAATCTTTTAAAATTAGGAATCCACAGCATTGTCACTTAGTGAACAGGTTTGTTTGACCAGTCCACAAGGAACATATCCACCAAGTTTCAGCTTAATCTGAGTGACGGTTCTGGAGAAGTTAAAAATAGCAATATGACAGACAAACAGTCTTAAAAAATTACAAAAAAATTGCAGCAAAAAAGGCCACCACATCATGCAGCGACAAGCAGCGAAATCATTCAGATGACATATCTATTTCAGAGAACAATAACTTTACTTTTAAGGTAGCGAGATACAAAACACCCAAAATTTCGGCCAAAAAATGTTGTTTGATCTTTGTATGGATGAATATCTTATGTATCTGTCATGTAAAAATCAAATTTCTGCTGAAATTGCAAAACACAGAAAAACGTGGGTATTTAGTAGAGCTTCTTGCTGAGCGTTGACAGTCACACCGACCGTGTTTGTTGTTAGCGTGAAGGGGATGGGCTTGAGAAAGTGGTCACATGACTGGCCGTGGCAACAGCTTGTTTAAAAATGGCCACCGCTGCTTCCGCTGTAGCAAAGACGCTGATGCATTAGCGCCGAGGTTCCCGAACCATATAGTCATACATTTTATGCATTAGGTCGCTCTTGTCACACATACTTTGTTTTTTTCTTTATGCTGTCTTGAGTTTTAAACATTTAATCCGAAGAAAAGTGTTGAAGACAGGCTGTACAGTCAGCCGAGATCATGACATGACTGCACGTCCTAATCCTACTTCAAAGGCAAAACTATCAATTAGCCTGACTAATCGGGTGGCAATTTGATCAAATATAATTCGATATCGTTGTACTTGTTGTGGGTAAGTAAGGTACAGCTTACTTCTTGCAACAAAACATCCCGTTTTATTTGAACCTTTGAAAGTATAGAGCCGTGCCCAATTGTCGGACGCGCCCAATTGTCGGAAATCGTTGATAGTTTTGCCATTCATTGACAAAATGTGTAAAAAAAAAATATACTCATTTAATAAGCACTGAGAGACTGATGTGGGGTCGAAGACAAGTTGACCATTTTTGAAATTTGCATATTTTCAGACACAATGTCAGCTTTTAGATACAAAATATCCATTATAGTTGGCAAGTGTTAATCAACACCTGTGCGATGCAGTTTGCAAAATAAAGTTTTAAATCTGATATGTGTATTAAAATATAAAGGTCGTCCCCTCAAGGAACTGGAGTTTAATTTCCAACCAGAAGATGAAAAAAAATAACATGGAGCCAAATACCTTCCCATGTCCGACATTTGGGCACACCAAACTTTCTGCTCATGGCAGGATTTTCTCGATCATCTCGTGTAAAATGTGTGTGCGTTCGCAATCCGAGGAGTGTGACTTGACAAGGAACATGTGCCAACAATCCACAGTGTTTGGTCTTTTCAGTGGCAATGCCAAATAACATAAGTAAATGTAATTTAATTTTCAGCCTGGCAAAGAACGCAAACTTGCGCTTAGCTGTCCGACAATTGGGCATCCCAGTATACCATATATAGGTAGTAGGAGCCTACCTAATGAAACGTTACCATGTTGAACAGTACACTTACATAGAGCACTTACAAAAACCCCATGAGCCCCTCATTATATAAAAAAACACTTGCCATGCTTTAAAGATAAGTTGTGATTTTTTTTTAACAATGCCTTCAAAACTGTGGAAAGCAAGCTGTGATATGAATGCTATTGAAATGTAGCGCGCCATTGTCAAGCAGAGGCCACACGACGATGATTGGCATCTCGCGTCACCACGATTGGCCAATCAAAATGAAGCATAGCAAAGCCGTATGCTTGACAGGGAAACCATGTTTTGTGATCTAAACACAAGTAGCAAATAAACAACGCAATTAAGCTCTTCAGAAGTAAACAACATGAGTAACAGTTATCATGTTTGTTCAAACATACTCTGAACTCTTACTATGCAAAAATCCATGAGTGTTTGAGTAAAATTGCGCAAGTTATTATTCTCAGACCTGGTTCAAAGATGACGAGTGAACCTTTGATTGCCGTTCCTGAATAAAGATGAAAGGCCGTCTACTCGAACTCGTTAATTTTATTTCGCAAAAACTTACCGGCGGATTTCCTTCAAATAAACGGGATTGGAAAGGTAATTGTGTATAGTTTAAAAGTGTCCTTTTACTTTTCTCTGCGCCTACTAGTTGGTTTTTAACCTTGTATAGAATGTCAATGCTCAATACATTCAGCTGATTAAGTGATGCCACCATGTTTGAATGCCTGCACTTAAGCAAATAAAATACATACAGCCAAATAAAAGGACACTTTTGAATTTTGATATATTGCCAATAAAATGGCACACTTGTCGCAAGTTTGTTGTATACATTAAAAAAGTTATCACCCAAGAGCGCTGGGGTCTGAGATAAAAGACATGCTCTTCTTCATGTTTTGTTTATTAAACAATTACAATCAGTATTGTCCCGATTTTTTTACTACATATAGTACAGAGCTAGAAAAATCCAAAAATGTATACTTTTACAGTGTTCATGTGAACAGCTTAAAAGTTACAGGGCGGTAAAGTTGTCCATGCTGATTTGCACCACATTTGTATCTCTCTACCTTAATGACCAAGCATTGATTAGAACATGATCATTTGGAAGGACATAACGTACTCTAGGCATTAGTGGAACTTTCAGCCGCTGTGCTTTGAAAAAAAAAAATGACATGAACATCAAGGTGTGCTATAATTCCAACACTGGTACCGGACAGCACAGCAAGTATGTAAACTAATTGGACGTGTGTGAAAAGCGTAAGTAGGCCTAGCTGGGAGCACTTTAACTCCCCACAATGTCTGGAGGCCTGTGGATTTTCATTTCTGTTTGCAGCAAGATTATCAAGATCTTCATATGTCAATGAAGCAAATCTGTCGGGTATATTGGGTTCTGGAACATCAACAGGCACATGTGGTAACTACCATTGCACCATTTTCATCATCCATACCATTACCAATAGGCCTAGCCGGGCATCAGTAACCTGTTTGTCGAGTTCATGCATGAAAGCTACACTACTGCTTGTGTCCAGATCTAATAAACGATATTAGTTGAAACCAAGTCCATTCGTTAAATGTTAATTATCACACAGTCGTGTTCTAAGTAGGGTACAACTTAAAAAATATCACAGTTCATGGGTTCCGCGATGAACCCAAATGGCCCATAGGCTGATGCACCACCTGCTGCGTATTAACAATTGATTGTACAGACGCACTTGGTCGACGGCAGCCTCCTATTTTTATCACTTTTCTATTATGATGAATTACCAAATAGGCCTTTCTTAATGAAATTAAATGGAGGCAGTGAGGTCATGGAGGGGGAAGTCAGTATGAATTAATACTCTCTGGAAGTCGCATCATAACATCTTTCATTCTGCATTCCTATTGGTCAAACCTCAGATATGAGGTAACATGACGCTAGAAATGAAGATATACAATACATGTACCGGCATTAAATGTTTCTAAAGCTTGTTCCTGGAAGCTGGCCAACAGAAGTGGTCAGCAGAAGACTTTTTTAAACTTATGATTGAGATAAACCACTTCTTCTTCTTCTCCTTTTGTTTTTCTTTGAATTTTATATCCCAATTTTGATTCTCACACACATTTAGGGAAAACTTTTCACAACAGAAATGAACCAGTATGTACCACATGACAGATAAATTTTCAAAAATATGAAAAAGAATGCTAAGTGGAGGATAAAACTCCAACATTTCCTGGGTAAAATGGGACTGCAGCCCTATAGGACATTGACTAAGTGCCTTTTGGACAGCAGCCCTATAGGACATTGACTAAGTGTCTTTTGACTGCAGCCCTACTGCACACTGACTAAGTGCCTTTCGGACTGCAGCCCACAGTACATTGAATAAGTGTCTTTTGGACTACAGCCCTACAGCACATGGACCAAGTGCATTTTGGATTGCAGCCCCATAATATATTGACTTGGTTCCTTTTGGACTGCAGCCCTACAGAACATTGACTAAGTGCCTTTTCTACTTCAGCTCTATAGTACATTGACTTTGTGCCTTTTAGACTGCTGTCCTACATTACATTAACTTAGTGCCCTTTGGACTGCAGTCCTATATCACATTAACTTTCTGCCTTTTGGATTGCAGCCCTACATTACATTGACTTAGTCCCTCTTGTACTGCAGCTTGTGATTTCTTCCTTTCACTTCTCAAATATCTTATGTAGAACCACATGTGATCAGTGAAAAAAATCTGACATAAACAAAGGGTACCATCAATGTTCTTCTTTCACTTCTCCTTAGCGCAATTCCCTAAGGCAGGATAAAATTCAGGCAGGACCTCATCGGGTTCTCAACTACAAGTGTATAACTTTGCTACTACAAATGCAAATACTGATAAGGACTTTGTAAGTAAACTCTTTTACTCACCATGGTGCACCATGCAAATGGAATACTGAATTTCAACTGTGTCTTCACCCGCTGGCTTTGACTTGGAGGAAGACTGAAAAAGGACAGGTTACTTATGATATAAAAGTTAGTATCTCCATACACGTGCATACAAAGAAAAGATTGTATCTCTGTATGCATGCTCATCCACGCATAGATATACCAATGGGGTGGACTCCAGGGAAAGCTGGGGTCTGCCTGATGAAAAGACTACCATGACCATCATATCAAACATTCAACTTTCATTAATTAAAGCTCTCAAAACTATTCTTTTGGACACACAATAAATCCACGATTATAATTATTTTTCTGGCCCACGATGTTCATATTGGAGGAATGCTAATAAGTTTATATTCATTTAACCATCTCCTGTTAAAATCAACAATATGCCAACCGTAAGTTCTGCACTTTTTTTCAATTTTATTTTCTCTGTTTGTTTGTGGATGATTACAAATATTGCAAGAAAGAAACTTTGAAAATCCACCAAAACAAATCTATAACATTCCCTTGTTAGATGTTGCAAATCTTATGATCAGAATGAGTGAGACTCGAACTTGCAACCTTTGGCACCAGTCACCTAGCTGAAATGGGAAATGCATATATCCACTCAACCAAAGCCCCATTCTTAAAAAGAATGGTGCAGCTGTACAAACAGACCACGGATGTGAAAATTACAAAATTTATTGTCCTTGAGGAATACAACTGCAAGTGGTTGTCCATTCATGTACAGTTGTCCCCCTCTAGAAAGGCCACTTCTCTGTGCATCAGGGAGGACATTTTCATTACATTTATCCACCAAGAGATGCTACCCCCCCCCCCCTCATAAGGCCACAGCTCTGGTGCATTTGAGGTGGTGCTATGGGGGGGGGGGGGGGCACTGTATCTACAGAGGTGTATCTTTGGTCAGGTAAGAATGACTGAAAACGATTTCACGGGGAGCAGGATTGTGTAAAAATTTTTAATTATTCTTAATCCTTAATAGTTGTACATATATATGTGTGGCAGTACGCATGGTCATTTTTCAGATGCCCCGGTTTTCAGCTGTGCAAAAACAGCTATATCACTCTGCAACTAAAGTCACAATACCTCTTGTAAAAACCTGAAATGGGCAACTCTTTTTGTGCAACACATGATCACATCCTATTTCCTTCCATGCTGAAGTACTAGTCCAGTCATACCAATCAGCTGGCATGAAGGGTGACACTTGCAGTTTTGGATGCTCTGGCCGATATGAGTTTTTTGATGACATCAGGTCATATGATGTCCCAAGTATAAGGTATGCACGTGTACTGTGAACTGCAGTGATGTTGTGGACATCACAACCTGTGCAATGTCAATGATACAACGGATTACTGTTAAGAGATTTGATTTTATGCCGTTAACCCTCACCAAAATTGCGGCTGTGGGAGAAACAAAGTCTAGCACAGGTCAGATACACAATGCACATGTACAGGTAGGAGACAACCTCTTGCCATTAATTGGCAGATTCAGCTATTCTTTGCTCTGCAGACCCTCGCAAGAGGGGCTCGTAGTTGCCAGTTGCACCTTACATGCAACTGGTCATGGCAAATCCCAAATCCTAGGCCTCACCCGCCCTAGGTTCTCCTTATCCCAGTGTGCATACCTTGTTTTTCTTGTCCGGTTTGCTGTCGATGCCTGGCGGCTGTAGCTGGTGTTGATAACAGATACACATGGTACCATTAGGCTGCACCAGCACCTTGAGGTTGATAGCACCATCTGCAAAAAAAAAACAGACGAGAAAATTCTCATCTAAACAACTACAACATCCTCAATTCTCTGAACTTGTATACAGTGGAACCTCATTAATATGGACCTTATCAATCTGAATGTCTCATTAATCTGAACACTTCTCCTGGAACAGATTTGTTCATTTCAAGTGATACTGATTCAGTAACCCAGATGCTTCATTAATCTGAACAGTTCACTGGGGTACAAAGGTGTTCCAATTTAAGAGGTTCCACTGTAGCAAGAATTGATCATGATATATGAACAGTTGATCATGATGTATTGCAAGAGTTAATCATGATACCATGGTACCTGCTGTATGTGGCCACTCCTTCTGCCATGGAAGAAAAATGGCCACATACAGCAGGTGACCTGTCACCACAGGTAAATTTTATAATGAAATTGACTCCTATATCAGAGCCTAGTGACCACAAAAAGTAATGTGGCTGCTCACTGCAGTGGTTGCATACAGCAGGTACCACTGTATATGTACAGTTAATCATGATGTATTGTATGAGTTAGTCATATATAAACAGTTGATCATGATATAAAGCACGAGTTAATCATGATATATGAACAGTTGATCACTAAGTTAATCATGATATTTGAAAAAAGTTATAATAAACTATAATGTATGAACAGTTAATTATGTCAATGTATGACGAGTTAATCATTTTGAATGACAAAAATTAACCCTGAAGCATGACAAGAGTTGACAATGATATGAGTTAATGATTATCAGTTAAGCATGATCGTGACACAGAACTCAGCATGTATTTTATATGACAAATCAGTCACATGCTCACATCAGCATATTACATTAAAGGCCCAGAATTCGTTGCCCCCCTAACTAGTCCGTTAGAGGAGTGGCCAGCACAGGGGACCTCGGGTTGCAGCTACAGGCTGTGGCTAATTATAGTTCCAACGAGCACATGGTCTCCCCAAGCCACGTGGCCTTGTAAGCATGCGAGAGGTGGGGGTTTAACATCTGAGGTAAACATGTACAATGTGACGTCCTTAAGTTTGAGCATGTTCAACTGATTCTAGAGGAGGACTGGGCCCCACATATCAATTCTTCTGGGAGAGTCTACATTTATCCATACTTGTTTAACACAGAGGATGTCATAAGTATAAATAATCAGGTTCACCAAAAATGTAAGATAGACCCCAGGCATGGATGGAATATCTATTATCGCTGGGACCACCTTTCGAGGCTGGAACCAATTTAACAACACAACAGAGCACAAATTTTGTCATGACTGGCCAGTACATGGTAATTAAGCAGTCAGTCTGGAACCAACTTGTGGCTTATAAAAGTAAAATACATGTAATATGTACCTGTATTTACATACATATGACCAGGGACGTGCTATAGATGGACTACCAATGGCGGGGCCCCCTTTGTACCATCTATGTTGCCGCTGCTCAAGTGATCGGGTGTTTGAGCGAGCACCTTCAGTGCTGAACAAACACAACTCCACGGTCCACGCTGGCCGCTGATATAAACGCGACCAGGTCACGCGATGAAAGGCGAGAATAATCGCGTCATCGACTGAAATGTGCAAAATTTTTCACCATGTTCCACATTTTAAAGTCAAAATTTAGAGTTACGCCGAGCTCAGCTACAAGACATGAAACCACCATCATGATCCTACCGGCATACACTATCCATCTAAAACTACATTTTTTATTGCTGATTACGGCGTAAGGAGTTATTACGCACGCAAGTTGTCTAACTTTGCATCATTTTGGACAGAAAAAATGCAAAAACTTTCCCTTTTATCGGGCGATTTCAACGAAAAACACATCGATGGACCCGCACGGTTCTGATTCAAACGATGAGATTGGTTGCGCACGCATAAAACTCTCCGTTTTTGAACTTGGTACAATAGCACAACGGATGTAAGCCTGATGTAAGTAACCCGATACAACCGAAAGCGGAAACATAGATGGAACAACAATCGGACTGAGCAGGGGGGATTAACTTGAGCGGCGCTACTGAACATGCTTTGTAGTCGTCGCGCCCAGTTGACCACTAAAGGGATTAGCGCTCCCGTTGGCAGTCCATCTATAGCATGTCCCTGATATGACAAACACAGAAATATGTAAGACAGGCTTTCCCTTGCTTCTCTCAATAATTTTGCACTCACACAGACAAACTCTTCTGTTGATAATACTTATTATGCCAGGGGATCACACTTGATCTTACACTGAAAATAACTTACTTTGATTTGCCAGAGGCATTATAAGATATCGTAACATTCCAAAAGTAATGTCAAAACATGCTATGTTTATTCCTAAAATCTTGGGATACTGACTTTTCCCTGTAAAAGGAAGTATCACCCAATTGTGTTTCCCTGCCATTGGTGCGGACTGGGATGATGGTAACTGTGTGCTCCAGAGGATGCATCCTCCAAGTGCGTCACCTTTTCATTTTTGATTATTATTTGTGAAGTTTCCCTTGAAACTCACCTCTGAGGGAAGTCATGGTAAAGAAATGAACAAGAGGGCTGTGTGAACAGCCCGTCCTCCCCTGACCTTCACATCAACCCATAATAAGTCCCACTCTTGTCTGGGGGATGAGGATTTTGTGAAAGGAAGTAAAACATGCGAGATTCCATTAAAATCTCTATTGACTAACCTGTCAATCAGAAGGAATACATGCATTAACTGACAAGTACCCCAAAATTCATTAAAAATCAGGGATCCCAAGTATCACCACCTAGTGGACAACTTTGATTTATCCTAGCTCCCACAAGCTAGGATGTGGGGCCCTCATGAAAGTGGCTCACCAAATCTGTTGCTTGACATGAGAGCAAGCTGTTTTGATATTTTACTTGCCCACCTTTCTCATTTGTCCATTTAGTTGAATTATGTTCGGAAAAAATAAGTTTTGGATTGCCCCCATGGAAAGTGCTTTGGTATTTTTCCTTGCCCTGATTGGAATTTCACTTCTCCTGGGCTAGAAGACATGCAAATTGATAGGCCCTGATTTAGGAAGTACATACCGGGTATGCATTGATATGGTCCTAGATCCAGGTAGTGTGCCCTAAAACAAAGAGAAAAAATAATTTCACAAAACTTCAAGAACTTTGACTCATAACTTAAAACCAATATCTACATGAAGCAATGGGGACCCTATGAAAGCTTTACAACTACACCCCCATGTAATGAAAACATAATATACATGTACTGTACAGAAAAAGTCAAGCCCACCTCTCCTTAAAGGGGCAGGGGGCTTAACTTTTTTGAACAGTATACATGTGTATGCAAAGGCACAATTTTTATTCTCTACTAGCTATAGCTGGTTAAACAGTAAAATTCATTTTTTTATCTTATATACAAATTTAAATGTTTCAAAATAAGTAGCCATTATAGGTAATGATAGAAATAAGTAATTGCAGTATTCTTTCAACAATATACATGTAAACAATATCAACGGATACAACAAAACAGGAGGGTCACACGCTGATATTTAGCTACATGTAATCGTCACTTCGCTCTTCAATCACAGCAACAGGTGTATATAGTTGTAATGATCACTTACTTCGTAGATGGCTTCAGGAGAGGAACTGGGAGATCTATGGGTACTTCCAGCTGCAAAGAGATAGAGATGCAGTGCCACCTGTCACATACACTACATAACAACACAAACCACCTGCCATACAATGTATACTTCTGCTTTGTCCACAGTCAAGTGATCACTCGAGCAGAGACATGTTGTCTATCTAGCATGCAATATGCAACATGAAAAACATACAAAGACAGTTACTGCACACAAATCTGACATATTCTGCACTAATATGTATTCAGGATATATGTACATGTATGCAAACAATAGTTGAATCTAGCACCCCCAGATGGCAGCACCAGAGGGTGTTCATCAGCATAAATATGCCTTTTGGTTTCCAATGAAGCTTCAAAGGGATTTACCATGTGTATTGTTCCACAAATGAGCACATCAGATGAAAATAACACCACCAAGTGCTGCCCTCTGGAGTCCTAAAATAAGTCATACATACTTTTTGTGCAACTGTGATGAATATTATTTCAGTTAAATGCAGTATTTTCATACTGCTTCAAAATTAAACATCCTCTAGTAATACTGTGCCTTTCTTGCATATTCACAGTATGAAATAGCATTCTGTGTTTGAATTTGAATGCTGTCAGTGCTGATCAGGACAATAATCATGTATCACTCTTATTGTGACTCCAACAAGATAACTTTCACTTAAGTATCAGCAGTCTGTAGTCCCAGAAATGATGGGAATAGTCCAGTCAACAGTTTCCCCAGTGCACTTTGGGTGCAATGTAACCAAAGTTCACTGTGGAAAGATGTCGACTCAAGGTATAATTATTTAACATTGAAAGAGTTTAGAATCACATATACATGTACTCCCTTTCGGCATGCTGTTTATTCTCACATATGATACGACCTCTCCCTGACCAGTGTCAATAACTTTCCTTCCTATCACGGTTAAATTGCTTATAGAGGGCATGTATCTCTATTGCTGTTCTATAGAGTTCTTGTTCTAAAATTGTCATTAGCATGATTCATGCCACAATTTAACTCCTTTCGATTGATTAAAGCCAAGTCAGCAACCTTCCTTGATGCAACGCTTGTACCTAAACTGCTCCAAGGAAAGTTGTTGATGTGACGCAAGTCCTCCTTATACATGCAAATCCAATCCACAACTCTCATTCCAAATGTTTTCTGTTTTCCAGACATTCATGTCAACACATTGAAGCAGACGGCAGCCAACAAATGATCTGGGGACTTTGGACGCAATTTGGAGGAGGAAAGGGTTACAGAAAATTCAACACGTCGCTGGTTTCTGTGATTGTTTTGAATATTTACAGGTGCATGATTAAAAACCATAGATTATACACACAGGTCTGTGTTGTGGTCCTGAGGTCCTATTCATGAAAAAAAAAATTACTTTGATTGAAGTTCCAAAGTTCACTTTAACCATTGTGCTTGTTTTTTTAAAACTTTTTACAGCCAATATTTTCATGCAGTGTAACATATTGTATATGACCACTGTTGTCAGAGACCACCTGCTATTTGTGGCCACAGCAGTCAATTTCTTTGCAAATTTACCTGCAGCGACAGACCACCTGATGTATGTGATCACCTTTTCCTGGCAAAAGGGGTGGTCACATACAGCAGGTTTTCTTGTACTGGTCGAAATGTACTTTCATGAATTATACCACAGTACGATATTTCTGAGAGTCAAGTCCCATATTTCTGAGAGTCAAGTTGCAATATACAACTTTCAAAAGGACCGTCCACACCACAGTGGCTTCTCTCTGTCTTGCCTGTGCTCTGTACCTGTGTGCACCCAGTCTGCCATCTGCCGCTGACTTAAGTACATAACTATGACAGGGCAAGTGGCCGCTGTGGCTAATGAAAAATGTCCGACTAGTTTCGTTGTCACCTGCAACTCATCAGGAACTGTTGGGAACACTGTGAGTAGCCTATATATATATACACCGTGGTGTAACAGATGTGTTGCTATGATGCACGTGAATTGTGATAGTGCAGGTGCAGAAACAATGACTTAAGTACATGTTGAAGTCCAGTGGTCCCTGTAGCTTTTCACCAGGACAGGGCAAATTAATTGTAAAAGGGTACTTGTTAACATGCCTGGGTAGGGACTACATTAAATAGTAAGCCTTTAGAAAAAGGACACACTTCTGAAGCAAAACCCAAGAAGTTCTTAACAGCTGTCTCTGAACTGAGGTGAATGTACTGTTTTTTATGTTCCTTTTGAGTTCAATTTAGATGTCACATGCTCCAAATGGTCTTAAATGCTCCAGTTCAACAAAACACGATGTATGTATGAGAAAAAAAAAAAGGCAAGGAGCAAAATATAAAAGGCAGGGAGCAAATGGCAGAGTAGATCTCATTTCTATTTTAGGCTGCAGAGAACACTGGAATCTTTTGACTAGGAAACCACAGAATGATTTTGTACATGTGCCATTCTTAGAATAATCTCTCTCTCTCTCTCTCTCTCTCTCTCTCTCTCTCTCTCTCTCTCTCTCTCTCTCTCTCTCTCTCTCTCTCTCTCTCTCTCTCTCTCTCTCTCTCTCTCTCTCTCTCTCTCTCTCTCTCTCTCTCTCTCTCTCTCCCTCCCTCCCTCCCTCCCTCCCTCCCTCCCTCCCTCCCTCCCTCTCTCTCTCTCTCTCTCTCTCTCTCTCTCTCTCTCTCTCTCCCTCCCCCCCCTCAAAAAGGCAAATTTACAGGTCAACATGGAATAACAGCAACAGTCACAGCTGCTGCGTGGCAGTGGCCAACAAAGAAGCTGATTGAGTGTGTGGGGCTTGGTGGCAGGCTGCAGTGGTTGGCTCCACTTCATAATGAAGTTGTGCTTCAAAACATAAACATTGGCAGTGAGGGTATCACATGAGCTGGTGCACAGTACATTTTTCATATCATATTTGTGGAGCAATCATCAAGGCATCAGTGAGTAGGATGTACCTGGGTGAAAATGGGGACCACCTCTTTTTAATAGGTGTACAGTACCGATTTTACATTTGGGTCCTCTTGCCAAATGAGCATATGCATGCTAAGCCTGATAATTTTGGGTGCCAACATATCCAAATGGCCCGGGTTTTTGGCTTGCATTTGAAAACTGCTGAATCATGAGAATGATACTTGTCAGCCAAGCATTTTTTTATTTTGGCGAGGAGCTATAAAAAAAAGCCAGCAGCAAGATAACAAGAGGCCCATGGGCCTAATGCTCTGCTGTCACCATGGCTATATTGCACCTGTATCTTCATTCCAAAGCTGCAAGTCCTCAAGTGGCTTCTGCACATATAAAGCAAATGTACATTTAGTGTCTAAAATGTCCACTAAATGGCACTTTGCTCTACATTTCCTTCAAATTATAGCTTATTTTTGCAATTCATGTGACGGATATTGTTGCATGTGCCAAGACAACAATGACTGAGCCATTAACCTTATGTCCTGAGTGACCTTAGGACAAAAGATCAAGGTCACCCAGATCATGTAATAC
Organism: Hermodice carunculata; assembly: GCA_964020975.1. NCBI lineage: Eukaryota > Metazoa > Annelida > Polychaeta > Eunicida > Amphinomidae > Hermodice > Hermodice carunculata. Next base: position 3,288,755 of record OZ026622.1, read on the forward strand.
AAGAAGCCCATAGGCATGGTGTTTTGCAGACATTTGTATTGATGTCAAAGCTACACCCTGCCATTACAAAATCACCTCTTTCAACTTCACAGGCATGGTGACCTCACAAAAATAAGTCAAGGTCACTGATCTTGCATCAAATTCTAGCTTTGGGCATTGTCTATATATCCTATAAATTTGGCAAGTCTAATCCAATTACTTTTCCAAATATGGAATTTTATATCTTGAAACACATTTTGGTCCATAATTTCCTTCAAATTCTAGGTCGCCACTGGTATCATTCGCAACTAAGACTTTGACCTCCCCCACAATCCCACCACATTTGGTGAAGATCCACCAAAAATTAAAGAGGCTAGAGTGTTCACAAGATTTTTACATTTTGACCCATATGTTACATAACACTGCAGGTGGCACCATCAATATCCAAAGGAACCTCAATTTTCATACACCCTATATAACTATAAGTCCCGAAAGTTGTATTGGGCAAAACCAAAACTTTTAAAATTATTACGCTCACAACCCAAATGTTAACGGATGGATGGACGAACAGAATGACGGACAGACAGACATGAGGGATGCCTTAAGCTCTGCGACCTTAGGTCAGCAGAGCTAAAAAAATCATGTTTCCAGTAATCCAAATGACCCTATTTCACATGCCAGACTCTTGCTATTTTGCCATCTACAAAAAAAAAAGTTGTGATGTACTCTATTTCTTGAATTAATTCCCTATATATATGTGAAAATATCCATAAAAGCCAACCAAAAAATGTAACTGTTTGTACCACGTGTGACAATGACAAGTGAATGCACATGTGGATAGCCATAGTATGACCGATTTCTTTTAGTGTTTGATATTGACATTTCAGTTGCTGTAAAATGTTGATCTCTGTGAATCATTTTGCAGAGAGAAATGACTAAATCCACAAATTTGCCCACCATAAAAATCATTCAAATCTGATAATAATCCCCATATTTGGAAATACATGTGCATATACAAGGTTACCAGGTCATCAATCCAAACATAGTACTCAGAATAGTTTGGACTGTATGCAAAATAGGAAGCTATAATGAGATTCATTTACTTCAGCGGTATCCGGGAAGAACTTCAGTTTCCAACATCAGCCAAACAGTGTGTTCATGAAAAAAAGCATGGATGCCTTTCTCCAATAAATTTTCAAAAACAGGCAAGATCAATGCCACACAGCAAGTTCATTTTTGTCACCCCTTATAAAATTTGTATGGGGAAAGAACTTAAACAAACTATGCTTATGATAAAATATGCATAATTAATAAAACACATGGACATTGTTCTCTTTGGCACGAGAAATAAATTTACCAAGCAAACACTCTATCCTGTGATCAAGTTATACTTATAGCAGACTATGTAGGAGTGCCAATATCACTTGACCATTTACATGATTTTGTTATAATTGACTTAAATAAAAGAAAATAGAAAAATTCCCTGTGTACATCTTTAAGAGCAGTAAGAGCGGCATGCTCCTGGACCAGAGGGACTTTGCCACACACAAAACTACCTACCTACCTAACCTATTTTTATGTTATCGGAGACAATGATTTTTTCTAATAGGTCTAAGGTAGCTAACCAAAATTGTCACACACACACACACACACACACACAAAAAAAATTTTGACAGGACGCTGGCACTTCACATTTTACTACCAGAATGGTCCCTTGGTTTCAATGCCATTGGCTCATAACCTGATGGCACTGGCACATAGCCTGATGGCACTGGCACATAGATTGATACCATTGGCTCATAGCCTGATGGCACTGGCACATAGATTGATACCATTGGCTCATAGCCTGATGGCACTGGCACATAGATTGATACCATTGGCTCATAGCCTGATGTCACTGGCACATAGATTGATGCCACTGACTCACAGCTTGATGCCATTGGCTCAGAGCCTGATGTCACTGGGACATAGATTGATGCCAATGGCTTATAGCCTGATGTTTTTTATGCCAATGGCTCATAGCCTGACGTGAATTCCATTGTACCCAATACCACTGGGGAAAAAACAGATACTAACGGTGATGCTGCAAATGCCAATGGCATGTCAAAAATGCTTCCACGTTGAGCATGGGACGTGTCTGCTGGCAACAATAGCCTTCTGCTGGAATCTCTACATTATCCAGTCCCAAAAAATTTCACCACCCTCACATTCCTAGCATGCACAAAATGAAGATACGCACATAGGGACCTAAATGTGAAATGAGTACAGTAGGCCTTATGTGCAGATTTTATGGACAAAAGAAGGACACTGTTTGCTGGTGAGGCCTAAACCCACGATGTGCACAGCAAAGCATGAGGCGAATCAAGGCCCACTGAGGTACCAGCTTTTAACACCTGAGCATTCTTATTTTATTGACACTGTTCCAAAGCAAAGACACAGGTATGGTGACAGCATACACATTTGAGTTAATTGCTTTTTAAGAATATTTTAAAATTTAACTTCACATAAGAATGCAATGCTGATTAATGCTGTTGGAGAAAGTCAAATGGGGCTACGGGTGTTAAATTAGATACTACGAGGTAGTACAGAAATAAAGTTCTGCCACTAGGTAGTGTGGATTTTCAGCAACCAATCAAAAACAGCTGAGCTAGTATGAAACACCAGACTACCTAGTCTATACCCAATGCTATTTAAGGTAATATGGGCACAAGTACAGAATAAATCTGCATATGCCATCAACCAGACATCTGTCACTATGCCAAATACTGTCTCAAAACCGGGACACATCAGCCTTTTCATTTCTATGGTTGCATGACAAGAAGGAGAAGAAACTGAACCCTTACCTTCTCAAACTGTCAGACAGCACAAATTATCAGAAATGTAAATTGCAATTGTTAAGTTAACAGTACACACTATTACATAAATAAACAGCACTTAATAAACATAATCAGAGTTGGTGCATCATTAATCATTATTGTTTTTTAGCTTCACACATACATATACACACACACATGCATCCAGCCACGCATGCACGCATTATCACACAGGTTCCCTCTACATGTATTCTGTAATAAAAATGCAGCTTCACAGGAAATTAAAAGGCAATCAGAGATCGCTAGATCCAAGCTCCCTCCACTCATTTATAACCTTGCTAATCACAGGTCTCATTTTGAAATGACTCTAGTCAATAAAAATCACCATGACCCAAAACACTTGACCGAGTGACCTACTTTTGTTTCATGACACACCTTTAGGTCAACATATTTGTGTGTGAAGTTTCATGAAACTTAGTAAAATAGTAAAGGAATAGCCTGGACACCATTTTATAAGGATATGTCACCGTGACCCAGATACTTGACCTGGTGACCTACTTTTAGAACATGACAAAACTTTATGTGAAAATGAATCTGTGTGTATAGTTTCATTAATCTAAGTTAAACAGTAAAGGAATCATAGCCTGAACACCATTTTGAAAGAATATACCCCTGTGACCCAGACACTTAACCTAGTGACCTATTTTTGGTACATGACACACTCTTATTCCAGATGCACCTGTGTGTAAAGTTTCATTGATCTAAGTTGAAGGGCAAGCAAATTATAGCCCGGACTTGAATAGCAAAGACCCCGATACTTGACTTAGTGGCCTGCTTTTGTGTCATGACACATCTTTAGGTCAAGATATATGTGTGTATGAAGTTTCATGAAACTACGTTACATAGTAAAGGAATTATAGACCTGACAAGATTTTATAAGGATATGTCACTGTGACCCAGATAATTGACCTAGTGACCTACTTTTGGTACACGACACACTCTCCTGTGTAGATGCATCTGAGTGTAAAGTTTCATTTATCCAAGTTAAATAGTAAAGGAATTACAGCTCGCACACTATTTTACAAAAATATATCACTGTGACCCAGATACTTGACCTAGTGACCTACTTTTGGCACTTGAGACACCCTTATGTTCAGATGCACCTGTGTGTAAAACTATATTAATCAATGTTACATAGTGAAGGAAATACAGCCTGGACGAGATTTTACAAGATTATGCCACAGTGACCCAGATACCTCACCTAGTGACCTACTTTTGGTCCATGATGAACCCTAATGTCCAGATGCACCTGTGTATAAAGTTTTATTAATCCCACTAAAAGGACAAGCAAATTATAGCCTGGACATGAATAGCAGATGCATAGACGGACAGATGCAAGGAAAAAGCGTTTACTATGTGACCCTCCTCCGGGAGGAGGGGGGCATAATGGAATGTGGTCTCTGCAAACAAAGGGACAGACTTTGGTTGCTGGGGTTTAAATATCTGGCGAAGACCACTGTTACATTATAATGATTATTGAGCCACAAAGAAGAGTAAATCACACAATCATATTCAACAGTCAATTTGTTAGTTTATTTGTTGTTTTTGTTTGTTTCAAATCAACATTAATACATTTTCCACCTAGTTGAAAACAAATACTTACAGTGAATTCATTGACTGTCTTGTCACTGAATTGATAACAGGTTAAGATGGGTCCATAGATACTTTGACCTGTAGCATTTCGGCCTTGTTTGCGAAAGTGAAGGACATAAAGTCTCTGTCCCAGAGCATCCCACTGGCACCAGACGAAACGCTTGTGAAAGATCTGCTCCTTCTTTGGCTCCCCACTCATTATCTGCAAAATATCAAAGCACCCATTTGGCAGCATAAGATCCACTGAACCACCACTGACTCCCTTAGCCAAACTCAAACTTAAAAAACATAAGTTGTGAAATGCAGTGGCTGTTCCAAGCAGCATCACTATTTTGCCATTCATAGACATTCTAATGTGCAAACAGTGCACTGTCTGACAGTATTAGGATTGGACGTAAAAGGGGAGGGTGGGGGGCATTCATAAATCAACCCTTTTCCATTTAAACCGCCAAGACCAGCTGCAGGTCAGAATGTTTATAAAAACCTATACCTATAGTTCCAGAGAGAATATCCCTGGTCAACAGCTTTCCTTGGTGCGCATTGGGCGCAATGGATGCTGAGAAAAGCTGTTGACTTAGTCCAAAATGTGGCACTGAAAGAGTTAAAATTTCCTTTGAGTGTGAGTGAAGCAGAGTGTGACAGGGATAGTGTGTGTGTGCATGTGTTCAACTTATGACATCGTAAAGCAGGGGCAGATTTGGAACTTTAGCTGAAAAATGGAAACAAAAGCAAAATCATTGAAAGTTCTACCCTGGTCCTTTATTAATTAATTAAAACAATTTAGCCTTTTGCAAATTTTTTTAGCCAGGTTGGTGAAACTGTAGCATTTTGGCTAAGGGTACCAGTGGTCCTTACTGTCAGTAGTGTCATTTACTTTCCTGGGAGCCTTCACGTGAGATTTGCAAACTACTGTACTTATGTATTATGATGTGAAAATGAAATTCAATTCAATTCACTTCATTTCAATAAGAAGTATTCATATATAACAATATCAGCTGCATAACTGCTCTGGTCCCCTCAGTGGCTCGACAATGGAACTCTGCCGTAGCCATGATCAGGGCACATGTACAAATTATGTAACTCAACCATCCAGAGGTAACACCTTTTTGTACGAAACATACGAAATTTTCTATACGGGTTTTTGCATCTGGTATGTTTCAAAACTCTAATAGTGAATGACTTTTCTTACACTTTTTTGGTTTCTGGAGTTGTGACTTCACTTTTATCACAGAAGCTTATTTAGCCATGCTTAACACACGTACATTAATCTGCCCTCCTTCCTGTCAAGTTTCTTACTACAGCCCAGGTGGCAGCACAGGATATTGGTTTTTATGAATACCTCCTATTCACCAGTAGCTGTTTTTTGGAGCGACACACAGTGACAGATACTCACCACGCCCTCCTCCCCGACACGTGCCACTGGCAGATGGTAGAGCCCTATTGCTGGAACAGGACACGGTACACACAGTTAGCTGACAGCTGTATCTTCATCTATTGATCAAAACTTGAACAGATGTTTTTATGAACCCTACACATAAACAATATGCATTCTGGGATGTTACAACACCATTTGTACATCAGTAAAACACACAACTATACATTTTCAGTATATGGCTGTAGCGTTGGTTTTTAAATTGATAACATGACAAAAGATTTTCAATTTAAAAAAGAAAAAAAAAAACATCTTTATGAATGGTCATATAGATGGTTTCAAATAACCAAAGTTAACACTTTTCTATCTTCCACATCACTTTTACAGTAGTTTGTTAACAGCTTGCGGGTAGTGACTACAACGAAGCTGTCCAATCATCCATTCCATTTTAACCTCCGGTTGCCATGGTAACTTACATTCCTTGTGTAGTAGCACAAGGAGATGGGACTCTCTGCTGTGGGAAAAGGTCTTGTACTGGCCATAAAGGAACTGCAGCTTCAGGTAGTTTGTCCGCTCCAAGTTAAGGTAGAATACACGACTCTGGGGCAGTATCTCTGCTAGGAATGCTTTGTACATATCTAAGGAGCAAAACAAGGATGAAGGAATACATGTACATGTAACACAACTCTATTCCTTCCAATATAAGTGACAACGCTCCATAAAACCACTGCTTTGATGGGATCAGAAATTTAAAGTCACAACAAGGCTAAATATTTTATTGTATTATCTTTATAATATTGAAAATACAGATATGATTTGGACTCGTTTTACCGTAATTTTGCCAGTGACCAGGGCACTTGTGACAAGTACTAAACACGTACACACTACGTGCATGTTGCAGGTATTACACACACCACAAGCACTGCAGAGATGCAGAAGACACACACTTGTCAGAAAGCCTACATGTGCGTCAACATACGAGACACACACACCTCACAAACACAACGTGCAGTACATGTACAACATAATGACATCATAGTCACACCTAAGGCCAGGCACAAGTTGGAGATTTTTCTTGTTTGTACTCAAGTGTTCAACCATTTCCTGATAAGAATAAAGACAGCTTCTCTTGGTCAATGGAAGCTGTTGCCCTTGGCCTTACTATCACGATAAGGCTTATCTATGGTTCTGACCAAAACCACCCTTGATAAAAAATAGGAGTAAAAAACATTAATTGAGCGAAAAGGATTAACTCTTTCAGCACTACATTTTGGACTCGGTCAACAGCTTTCATTCAGGCACTTTGCACACAATGCACCTAAAGTGGGAGGAAAGCTGTTGACCTGGACTATTATATTCTATGTAACTTCAGGCCTTCGGTACTTGAATGAAAGGTCTCTTCACAAGAAACATGAATCTAGCACCCTTATAATTCAGGGCAGTTCGTTTTGAGGAGTTCCACTGTAGTCGCAGTTGGCACTAAAAGAGTTGACTCGCTATTTCACTGTCTCTTAGCCCAAAAGTTGCTTTGTCATGAACAAACAAATGCATTTTTTATCACCTGCCAAACTTAAAAAGTGCCACATAGTCTCAACTCAACACTAAGTGGAAAGCTAAAAAAAATAACACAGAGCTGGGGGGGAAGGGGGGGCTGTATCACTTTGAAGATTCACACCAGGCCAAGTGTACAGATGAGGTTCATGTCACAAGGAGCCAAGACAAGTTAATTTGCATGGTCTTTTGTTTTGAGCATCGATCAGCTCTCCACTCACTGGGCCTCAGTTCCTCCGTGACACACCTGACTGCACTTGCTGATGTGTCAGGCTTTGATTGTTCACAGCCAAGTGAATGACCTGTGCAACTGACATGAACATATAAAGTGACATGGCCCCCTAAGTCTGCTTAGGAGACACTACTTTTTATTGAATATAATCACAATGTGTTTATGGTTATAAGCTGTTTGGCATGCACAACTGCTCATAATTTTTACACAATCTTTAATAATTCTACAATTCTTACTAGGAGTACTTCAATGGCCAACCCGTTTATAAACAAAATCAGTCAGCCATGTAGATCATGACATTCACTTATATCTACCGCACTGAACTGTTCTTTTCGACTGCGGATGTGGCCAAGTGGCTTTGCGGGTTTCCCATTTTTGGCCGGGTGATCAATGCTAAAAGTCGCTGGTTGAAGACCTGGCCATTCCATGATCAAAACACAAATAATTGGTAATTAGACTGACCCTCGCACAGATTTAGCATATATGTAAGTAAATTTGTTGACCGTGACTCAGAATCCCCTACACCACACACATCTGACTCTCATAAACCGAGTTGTGATAGCCAATCAAAGGGGACCTGAGTTGTGATAGCCAATCAAAGGGGACCCGAGTTGTGATAGCCAATCAAAGGGGACCCTTGGAGTGCCAAAGTGAGGCTGCACTGTGCTATGGAAGCAGGTCAAACATATGCATGCTGGGATGCCTGGTGTTGAATGAGGATGGTTTGCAGGTGGAGGAAAAAGTGATATTTTCATGCCGGCAGACAGAAATTCAATGCACACTTCTGTAAAGGACAAAAATGACAGCTTCCTCACCCTGTTTTGAATGCTTTTTACCATATCCTTCGGACATGTAAATCTGTTCCACTGTTACGAACCCTGCAAGAAGCCAATATTCAGAATCACGCAAGATCACAACAAATATTTGAAAGAAGGTCAAGAATCAACTGCATGTGTTTGATTTGAAAACAAGAGGCCCATGGGCCTAATGCTCTGCTGACCACCATCACCAAAAAATCATTTTGTGAAATGTGTTCAATCCATGAACTTGAAAAGTTAGTCAAGGTTAGCCATATAATGCAATATCAAACTTTCACATAATACACATTTGTGGTACATTTGGCATCATTTGCCCTATTCTTTATCATGATGTTGAATTAAATGTCCTTTTCTTAAGTGCTTAATGACCTTACAAAATAGGTCAAGGTTGCATAATCATTGTGTCATGGTGACCAATAACTTAGGTAACCAAGTAGAGTTTTACATACATTGTACTCAAGTACAATTTGGATCTACAGACTCAGTTCTCTTTGTCACTGATGTCCAAACTACACCCTACCATTACAAAATCAGCTCTTCCAACTTATGGGTCTGGTGACCTTACAAAAATAGGTCAAGGTCACTGATATTACATAATATATTAGCACTGGACATGATCTATATATATTCCATAAATCTGGTTTGTCTAATTCAATTATTTTTCAGATATGGAATTTTGTATCTTTCAATAGCTCATAATTTCCATCAAATTATACGTGGTGCCACTAGTATCATAGCCAATCCAGATTATGACCTCTTCTACAACCCCACTAACTTTCACGAAAATCCATAGAAAATTGAGGATGCTGGCCCGGTCACAATATTTTCGCAATTTTACCTGTATATTACATGATACTATAGGCAGTGCCACCAACATTGATGTTGACGAAGATTTTCATACACTTTATAAGTTCTGAATGTTATATGTACCTAACTCAAAAATTGTTGGGTGCAGAGCATTCACAAGATGATCCCCTTATTCAGTTGGCTATTTGACCTTTACCTTCAAGTCAGATTAAAAAATTATTACTGTGCAAAATATGCACACTATGTCCAGCTTTCCATACATGGTCTGTTTATTCAAATTGGGTAATAACTTTTTCAAGTTATTGAAGAAAAAGAAATAAATAAGGACAACCACTTAACTCCATAATTACTGGGCCATGGTGACCAAAAAAGTAGCTCACCAAGTAGAGTTTTATGTACAATGTGAACAAGTGCAATTTTGATGAGGAGGCTCAATTCTCTTTGCCACTGATGTCCAAGCTGCAACCTGCCATTACAAAATCAACTCTATCAACCTTACAGGCATGGTGACCTCACAAAAATAGGTCAAGGTCACTGATATTACATACCGATCTAGCACTGGACATGGTTTATACATCCTATAAATTTGGCAAGTCTAATCCAATTATTTTTCCAGATACGGAATTTTATATCTTAAAACACAGTTTGTCTCATAATTCCCATCAAATCATAGGTTGTGCCACTAGTATCATTAGCAACTTAGACTTTGACCTCTCCCATAATTCCACTACTTTTCATGAAGATCCATTAAAATTTAAAGTTGCTAAAGCATTCACCATATTTTTTTATATTTCCACCCATATATGACATGACATGTATACTGGAGGTGGCAACACCAATATGGAAAGGGAATTTTCATAGACCCAATAAGTCCTGAAAGTTATACTGGGCTACTTGAACACTGTGGATGGTAGCACTCTAACAAGCCAAAGTTTACCGACAGAAACACAGACATGAGTGGTTGCATAAGCTCTGCTACCTTAGATCAGCAGAGTTAAAAATTAAAAAAAAGGAAAAAAGAAAAAGCAGCAAAATCTGCCTCGTGTCTTATTTTGACACCAAAAACAGTGGGATAGACATGGTGCAAATGTCTTTATCTATTTACAATACACACAACCCAGAGACACTGAGAGTATTTAATTCAATTTAGCAAAGCTTCTTTTGAGGAAATTCCTTACTGCGAAATTGAGAAATGAACAACCAGTTTTCGTATAAACAGCACTGTACTTTCTGCCAAGTAGGGAACTTCTTTGATAAGTTTACATCATTCTAAGGTGTTTTGAAATTGCAAACACTAGGCTCAAGTGCAGCTGCGTCAAAAACAAGTTCTCTGATGACCAATAAGGACCCAAGCGCTTTCAATACTCACCCAGAAATGTGTGTTCTTGACTGACAGTCGCGTTGGCTATTGTCACCTTTCTGTCATGTACAAAGATAACCTGTCATGGGGTAAACAATAAAATTAAACATACTGTTCCATGTGTAGAATATTTCATCTACCCATTTCTCAAAATTAATTATTTGTAACATTTCACAAAGTATTCTTAGCCCCTTCCTGACCAAAATAAGACTGAATAAGTGGCTCTCCTTGGTGCAAATTGGCCACAATGCACACAGCCCATCCAAAGACAAGCTGTTGACCTGGGGCATGCCATTATTTGATGGGGAAGACCTGGTTTGCAGGAAATTTTCCCTTTGGAAATGCCGTCTTTGACAGATTTAAGGCAAAATGAGAACAGATGATGAGTTTGCCATGCAAACAATTAAACAGACTGGGAAGAACCTGTTTGGAAGTTTTCCCTTGAAAATGCCGCCTTAAAAATTTAAGGCAAACCGAGCAGAGCTGACACATTTGTAGACTGGGAAGAACCCGTTTGCAGCAGATTTTCCCTTTGGAAATGTTCTCTTTAATAGATTAAAGGCAAAACAAGCATGGGTGATGAGTTTGCTATGCAAACAAGGTCTACACAAGCCTGAATGGGTCAGGCTGCAGTCTGCACTGTTTGTCCGAAGGAAAAATCTGCTTGTGACGTTATCACAACCCTTTGAACTGAGATGTTTGGTTTGTTCCATTATGTTTGTCTGAGAAGCAGGCCTTCTACCTCCAGCATCAGAACATAAAAAAACAAAACAAAACAGAGTTTGCTTCGCAGGCAACCATTTTGGCTACAAGTACCAAACTCTTTTGTTTGTGACATTTGCTAATTCAGCTGTCACACAGAGCACTCTCATATAAAGTACAAAGACTATACATCAAGCAGCTAACTCACTTCAATGTAGTGAACCTGTCAATCATTTCCTCTTTCTTATGCCAGTGCTCCAGTCCTGCACCTCATTTTCACAGAGGGTGCCCTTTTGTTCTCATTCATTGTGCCCTTTCACACAGAAGTTACCCTACCCTCTTAGTCTTGAGAGGCTGAAGAGATCACAAGCCTTGACAAACCCCTCCACATGCAATGCTCAGAGAGCAGCAGCTCTGTGTTTTCTCTCCTCCACCTTGCGAGAGCAGAGTTTTTAACCGTTTCAGCAGCAAGTGTTGACCGTGTCAACAGCTGTCTTTGGCGAACAATGAACTTTGGGTCTCCTGCACTCAGGAAAACTGTTTACCCAGACTATTCACTTCTTTTCTGGAATTGCCAGCATGCTGTAATTTGTATGACAGGTCTTTATGAGGAATTTGAATCTGGAATTTATGATAATTCAGATGAGGCCAACTCCTGCTGGGATCAGCAGGCAACTGGTTAACACTTTACTCCTTGAATTAAAAGTGAGTCAACAGCTTTCCTTGGCGTGGATTTAGGCATTGAGTGCCAGGGAAAGCTGTTGACCTGGGGCATGTGATCTTGATAGGTCTCATGCACAATTCTCAGTAAAATTGTTTTTTATCAATGTTGAAATCAGTTGAAAACACGGAGCCAGGCAGCATTTGACCACCAGCTGACTTTGGCAAATTTAAGGGGTAAAGTGCCATAACAGGCCTTCAATACAAGGGCACAAAAATGTTCATAACCCCTAAAACCATGCTGCTTGACAATGATTAATTGGTCTTTATAGCTAAAATGGCCCAAGCCATCCATATCTAACTCAACAGAAGAATGAAATCAAAACAAACTCACCTTACTGGTTCGGGTGGCTGAATCATACAGACCAAAATGGGTGACTCCTGGCCCTTCCTGTAAAGAATGTCATATAGGCTGATTTTAGGGCATGAACTATGTCAAAAACATTCGAGTGAATGGCAACATTGAACTTACTGCATGCACTAGTACATTGTACTTACTAAATGCACAAGCACATTGTACTTACTGCACGCACAAGTGCGTTGTACTCACTACATGCACAAATACATTGTACTTACTACATGCATAAGTGTTCCTACCAGTAAAAGGTGTTAAGGCCACAGCATGTATTATAAAATGCTGAAGTTTCATTTTTGACATTAGGAACAAATTAAGGATAGCAGTAACTAAAGTGGGGAGTTACTGTCTTCAGAGATCACCGCAATGAGGGGAACAGTCTAGCAACTGACAGATCATCTTGTCAAGTTGCTCGGCTTATTCTTTTAACATTGTTTGTAATACCTCCCATGAGAGACCATCTGCCTGGTGGTCTTTGAACACAGGTTTCACTCTACTCTCTGGACCACACTTGACAAGAGACCACATACATGCACCTTTTTACAAGCACACTCGAATGACATGTATGCAGTATGTTTTGAAATGAAACAGACCATGTAAAGTGATGCACTGAACTCACTTTTGCATGTACCAGTTTGTCATTCCACGTAAATATGATGTTTCCATTTTGTTCCTGTCCAACAATGCTGACCTTGATCTCTGACCCATCATTGACATCTGACCCACCTGCAAGGTTTCATTATACATGCTCATTAATCAAGAAGACATTTCAATACCGTCGTTCAAAAACATCAACACATTCACAAGTTCTTTAAATTTATTATGTCAGTGTTGTGGTGCCATTTACTGTGATAAATCAGGGCTTGGTTTTTAGAAACCTCCTACACAGGTCTTTCCGCCACATGGCAGAATGACACAGGTAGGAGTGTCCTTAATGGGGTTTTTGTTGGGCAAAATCCACAAAATTTTGTTCAAGACTATTAAAGATAATCCCGTGGTGGTCCTTGACTCAATCAAGATTCTAATTTTTGACAATAGGCCCATCATACCCATGAGTCTAATGCTATGCTGACATGTAATTGAAAATGACCACCTGATATCGCAGAAAATTAATTTCCTGAAATTATGCAATCCCAAAGCAGGTCAAGTCCATCAGTTTGTGCAATATTACACTTGTACACGATATACATTCATGGTATATTTGGTATCATTAGCCTATTCTATCTCTACATTTTGTATATAGTGTCCGTTACTTAACCTTCCACAATTGGTTACGGTCACCCCTAATTTTATAAACAGGCATGAGAAAACAAGAAAGTGAAAAAGCCTGAAATAGAGCTAAAAGCCGGAAATTTGGAGGTCTTTACAAAGAAATATACTAGATTTATTTAGGAGAAAAAGCCTGAATTCAGGCTTTTGCCTGAACATTCTCACGCCTGTACAAAATATGACCATAAGCCTCCCCGATTTCCGTGTACATCTTGTTCCATCTGAATGTATAATATCACATTAATGAATTTATTAATGTACTTTTGATGCCCATGACATCAGTTCCACTTAATAACAGTGGTATGACCATCACCCCACAAATTATAACTTTTTTTCTGTACAAAGTTCCAGTCATGACATATGAATATATATGTTCACAAGTTACTAAATAATGACCATCATGACAAAAAAAAAAAATTTCATTCAATGCATTCCATTCATGACCTTTGATACAGTAGGTCAAGCCCATCACATTGTGCAGCATCAAACTTCTCCATATGATACACTTTGCGTTACACTTGGTATCATTAGTCCCATTCTTTCTCAACATACATGTACTGAATTTAGTGCCATTTGCTAAAGTGCGTAATAACCTTGAAAAGTTAGTCCAGGTCACACATTTTTTTTCAAAAGTTGATCACTGACCTCATGTAACATATTTCAGTTTTGCAATAAAGAACTGAATGTGTTTTTGACACCTATATCAGTTCCAATTAATAGCACCAGTGGTACCACCAAGACATCACAAGCACAGACTTTCATCTGTATAATGTATCAGTAATGGTATATGGATATACATGTATGTCCACAAGTTCAAATGTAACTAGAACAGGCTGATTTTCCAACAGAAAATCATATGTCTCCCCGTGTGCCCTTACTATTGTCACTCTTATTTTTGTAAATAGGCATAACGATTCCAATGATTTACAGATATGGTGAAGGTACACTCTGTATTGACATTTCTAAAATCTTGATTTTTGACAAAATACCCATGTGACCTTGAAAAGTAGATCAAGGTCATACATCTGCAGTTACAAGCAAGGTCTTACAAAAGTCTTACATAGAAACATAATCACACAAAATGTCAACCTTTTTAAGACAAATCTTTCTCGAGTGCATCTGCAAAGATTTTTAAAAGTAGCCATGTGACCTTGAAAATAGGTCAAGGTCACCCATCTACTCTCCCAACCTAGTTCATATTATGGTACATAATCATGCAAAATTTCAAGCTCCTAAGTGAAATCCTTGCACTGTTATTGCGTCCGCGTCAATTCTAGATGACATGCCCATGTGACCTTGAAAAATACTTCACGGTCACCCATCTGCAATCCCAAGCAAGGTTTTATATAGGAACATCTTCACAAAAAATTTCAACTTCCCAAGTCAAATGTTTCTTGAGTTATCACATCCGCAATGCACGCAACAAGGTGTCGAAAAAGAAGAAGCGGAAGAAACGGACGCAAAAACAATATGTCCCCCCGTTGCACCGGGAGACATAATGCCATGACAAAAAAATTTCCTGAAATGCATTCCCTCCATGAACTTAAGAAAGTACGTCAAGGTTTATCCATATTATGCATTATCAAACTTCTATATATAATAGACATTTGGGGTGCATTTGACATCATTAGTCTTATCCTTTTTCAAAATGTTGATTTCAGTTTGTTTTCAACACAATGTTGGTCCATGTCTTCTGTAATTCAGTTAGTGGTGCCACAAAATTTCAGCATGTTTTCATCATTTTGTCTGATTGACATCTACCAAGTTTTGTGATGATTCAGGAAAAAATATTTGAAACACAGCAATTCTCAAAATTTTCATATTTTGGTCCACATTACATCTTATTATACCTCAAACAAAAATGAAGCCACCTGAATGGTTGTTGTGGCTTTAATAAACAACTATAACTGTCTCCTGAGATCCATGTGACAGCAACAAGAGATCTTCATTAAAGGGTGACAATACTATTGTCACACTTCTGTTGAGGGTGACAATACTACATGTATTATCACCATGTCTTTTCCGAAAGAGGTCACTCCAATGTTGTTATGCCTGGTGGTGTGCATGGGAACCAGAGTGGCACGGGAACCAGGCTAACAAGGAATGCTGCAATGGAAGGAGAGCAGCTCCTGCATGACAATGGCTGAGAACTGATTCACTGTGCTAATGATGGGCAAACAAAGCACAGCTGTTGCAACAAAATAACTCTAAGAACACAAAAAGTATAAGGCCAAAAAAAAAAAGTTTGTGTTTGGGGTTTCCCTACCGACCCTTGCCCAAACCCCCCTACCCTAAAACTTTTTATTGATTTTCAAAAAAAAAAAAATCTAGGCAGATTTTCTTCATGAAATGCACAATTTATCCATTTTAAGTCACTTTTCTTCTGTTTTCAGAGCAAAAATTTAAAAAAAAAAAAAAAAAAAAGCCTACCTACCTACCCTATTTATTTTTGGCATGTAACCTCAAACACCCTATTTTTTTTCTTTGGCCTAATATTATGGAAACCAATCTAGATGCTCCCCTACTGACAGATGGTGCTGCTGATGCCACAGGTGAAATCCTTCTCCAGTGGCACTTGATGGTGAATGAACAATTTTCTGCGCTGCATAGTATTTCATTTGTGTTTTTTTTTTTTTTACAATATTTATTTTGACTTTTGGTATAATAAAATGATTATTGCATCTTCAGGAGGGGAACAGTGAGAATAGTGAGCCCTTGGGAGGCTGTCTTCCTCAGGATGAAGCCTGAAGGAATACAACCTCCCTTGGGGTGACAATTCTGGCCATTCCCCTCCTGAAAAGTCAATAATTGTTTAATATCATAG
Source organism: Hermodice carunculata (assembly GCA_964020975.1). Classification (NCBI taxonomy): domain Eukaryota; kingdom Metazoa; phylum Annelida; class Polychaeta; order Eunicida; family Amphinomidae; genus Hermodice; species Hermodice carunculata. The sequence goes on from OZ026622.1 coordinate 3,305,210, forward strand.
GTGGTGCCACCAACATCTATGACAACCTAGATTTTCATGATGTTTATAAGTTGAGAAAGTTACATGCATTTATCTTGAAAACTGTGGACTGCATGGAATTCACAAAAAAAATTACGGACGGACGGTTGGACAAACATGAGCGATTTTTTAAGCTCTCTAACCTTTGGTCGCCAGAGCTAAAAAGTACCAATAAAGACTAACACTTCAAAACACTATTAACAGAATATACTGATAAAAACAGATTGTCATTTCTAGGCTAGGGGATCATTTCTTATCTGGCACAAAAGTATCCCCAATCTGGACTATCCTGGAAGTGACCTGGAAAGGATGTACGGGGCGGGGGGCACTTCTGGTTATCAACGTATGTGCCACACTGCTACACCATAAATACACAACTTTACAAAATCAGCTATTTGAAGCACAATATAGGACTTAATGACAACAACGACAACAATAATAATAATAAACTATATAGTCAGGACACAAGCCTGATACAAGGTATTGTCCAGACACATACACACATCACAACAATACATGTATTCAACTGGGAACATACTAGAATTACACAAGCACAAAAACATGTCTAGAGACAGCTGTACATACACAAATAAATTACTAAACTGCAAGTTTCTGTACATAGGCTTATACATGCTGACAATGATAATTACTCTTTTGATGCAAACTTGGTGCACTCCAGTCTCTAACATTAGAAGCCCAGTTTGTTCTATATCTAAATGCAAAAATAGTCTTCACACATTTTAAAATATATGTATGTGGCGAGACCAGTCTCTCCTTTTACCTGTACCATGCTACTGACACTGTCAATGAGCAAATTAAAATTTTCACTATGTGGCTTTGACCTCACGTCACCTAGACACCAAAATTTGTCAATCAATCAATAAATTCTTTAGAATCCACCACCCCTTTAACACAATATAAATATAGTATACTGTACACTAGGGATGTATGAGTGTCAGTACTACTAAAAACTACCTCTGCTATCAATGTTTCTTGGTACATTTAGTGATAGTGTTTCAGAAGGTATGTAGTTATGTCCATTTTGTACAATGAGGTACAACGTTCAGTGAGTGCAATGTTTGTATAGTATTATTTGTGGCTCTAATTACAATAGTAGATGGTGCTCCTCACAATGCTTGGGCACTCAAGTGTTCAAGTGGGGCATGAATGCCATGGGTCACCAACAGTCCTTGCTAGATCAGGTGGTATGAGAGGAGGGATAAGGGAAAGTGTTCCACATGTGGCTTCAAATCCCAGACAGGACAGGGTAGTGGAAAAGGAAGCCTGAAAAGGGGGGAGGGGGGGGGAGGGGCGTCCCACAAGAAAAGGGGGTGTGGGGGTAACCCACCACCAAAGAAAAGCACCGTTTTTGGCAGTCTCCTCACCAACTAAATGGGGTGGTGGATTCTTAACAAACTCCAAGTATTGGTTTGATCAGTATTGCAGAGATAGTGGCCTGGCCTAGGCTATTTTAATACCTGTGTAACCATGGTGGAACCATAACGGTTTGAAGCACTGTCACTGGCCCTAGAGGCTCATTGTTATTCCCCTATGTGGAATGTACATACTGCAGGGGGCACAATACTGTCAGTGCCACTGCATCGGTCCTCTGTACAGCAGGGTGGCATAGTCCATGCGTGATGGGGTGACCTCAGGCTCAGTCAAGCGCTTCCAACTCCAAGTTACACTTCCAGGGATCGAAGTCTAAACTTGATGAATGACGGTGCCGAATCGGACACCCAAATAGATGAACTGTTTATATATTTGCTGTTTAGCTAAATAAAATCACCCACTCGATCTTAAAATTTTCGAGACAACTCACTGACGTGACCTCTTTCTGTCTAAATTCTTGCCATGCCTAAAATTGGCTAAATCAGTATCAGGCAGAATGGATGTTGTGTACATAGTCATAGTTAGGCCGGGCAGAACTTCCTTTCGAATTTTGGTGATGCTTGCGCGCACCAAACATCATAATTCATCCTGAAATATATGCTACAAATTACCTGATATGTCTAATTTTTTCCTCCTCGTATCTATAAATGGAACAATATCCTGATGAACATCGAAACACGATATAAACTCGAGAGGAGTTGTCTGGCTGTTTACAGTTGTGGCCATCACGTGCAACTGCTCTCTTTATTTGGAGGAATAAAAATTATATACTTCCGGGGCATTTGCGGTCATTGTTGATTGCTTCTGAAGTGGGCGTGGCAGCCAAAATTAAAAAAAGGTGTACGCCCATGGGGCATGCTAGGTGAAATTAAAATAACATTTTTGAACAACCTGAGACTTTCACCATGGATGCCATGAATTTGAGGTTTTGTTGTAAGGGATCTGAAGTCCTAAAATGTCAGAGATCTTCCAGTGAAGGAATGAATTACATTAATTAAAGACTTTATTACTATAAACTCGAGAAGAGTTGTCTGGCTGTTTACAGTAGTGGCCATCATATGCAACTGCTATTTTTATTTTGAGGAATGAAAATGATAGTTGAAGTTGAAGTTGAAGTTCTTTATTGACCATTTTCCCAAGTGGGGCCAACAGTTGCATACATTTTTGCAAATACAGTAAAATAAAAGCGTTCTCTAGGGGCAGAGACTCGAACTACATCCTAGCATACAGCAGGTACCATATATATATATGTATATGTATATGTATATATATATATATATATATATATATATATATATATATATATATATATATATATATATATATATATATATATATATATATATATATATATATATATATATATATATATCAGATGTGGCAGCACATCTGACATGCCTTTGCTCTTAGTCTTGGGCATTTGGTACACACATGGAGGTAGTACCTCCATGGTACACATATACGGTACACATATACACATACCTGTCCCGAGATACACAACCACCAATGTTGTTATAGGCACAATTAGCTATTCCACACTGGCCAATATATGTGTGTTTGATTTTGACTTGATTTGATTTGATTTGATTCGATTCGATTCGATTCGATTCGATTCGATTTGCTTTGATTTGGCAAAATCAACATACAGCAAAATAATATAATACCATGGAGGTACCCCTTTGTACCTCCATGATAATACATATATAAAATGATTATACAGAATATATAAAACAGACGATGGTACAATGATAAAACATCATATAAACTAAAATATTACGTAGAAACATAAAAGATGACACATGAAACTTATGAGGTTGATTTTGCCATGATAGCCCAAAAAGTCGACTCATCAACTTATTTCCTTTGGGATCCTGAATAAATATGTATGAATGTGATGATGAGGTGTATATATAGACATATGTATGAATATGTGTGAATAAACAAACATAATAAATAAAAAGAGGGATTCTCTCTGTGACAGTCTAGTTACTGAGAGACGAATAGAATTTTCATTTGATTAGAGTTTGGCGCTTTGAAAATATTCAATGGAACCTAAATGAATTGACTCTCCTCTTTTTCTTTTGCCTGTTGAGCTAAAAACTTCTTTACGCCATATTTGAACTGGGGCAGACTATTGCACTGTTTTAAATTTTCCGGGAGGGCATTCCATTGTTTAATCGCTGTGTAACAGATAGTGTTGCTTGCTTGGGGGGTTACCTGTGGCGTAATAAAGTTTAAAAATCTGTTTCTGGTATAGTGTATTGGCTTTCTAACTTGGTGAAATATTGTTCAAGGTATTTGGGTGAGGTTCCATTGAATATTTTATATACGTGAGACAGTCACGTGACGTCATGGTCTAAGGTCAACAACACCTGGAAAAGCTTGTCGAAAAGTTTCAAATTTTTTCTTTGTTGGAAGAGCCACACTGAAGACAACGCCAGTGGAAGGTCTACCTACAACATTAGAGACTCTATTAGGAGTTGTTGCAGGGTCCAATACGTTGAATTCTTGGAGCATTTACCAAGAAAAAGATGGAAGCGTTACGGTTAAGCTCAGGTTCAAGCAAAATATAAAGCAGCAGGCCATGACTCTCAAAATATCACTTACAAATACAAAAGTAAGAACCAGGTTCTCCGAGATCAAAAAAGGGGTAGAAAATTGCAGGACTGAAAGAAGGGGAGTTGTGACTAGAAGTCAAAATCGGATAAACAGTGAGTCTAGGGTACCAGAAATAGAAATACCAAGGGACTAAGAAGGTACAGAATGTAAAATTGAAAAGTGGAACTTGTCTCCTGAATGTGTCAGCATCGTAACCAATTTAGTTTCTCTTTGTATAGCGTTACTGGGTCACAATGTTTTGTGAAAGAAAATATTCTGTAGGTCATCAATAAATAAACTGAATAACGTTGGGCTTAGAGCACATCTTTGTTTTACCCCATTAAAAAAAAAAAAGTATACGTTTTCTCGGATAACCCTGAATGAAACTTGATTTGAACTGATGACTTATGATATTTGTCTTTCATAACTTTATACATGAACCCTCCTATTTGATATTTCACACATTTTATAAAATAATCCATCGGGGCACACCATATTGAATGCTTTTTGCAGATCGATAAAACAAACATATAGCAATTTTCTCTTACCAGCAATTTTGACATATTTGTCTATAAGGGTCCGAAGAACAAATATGTGTTCGCTCGATCAAAACTTTTCCATAAACCCAATCTGAAATTTATGATTTAAGTTGTGTTTTTTCATGTGATCACTCAAATGCTTTTTCATGACTGCATTAAAATATTTTGATGCACAACTGTTCAAAGAGATGCCCCTATCTCTGTTGGGTTCCAAAGCAGAGCCACCCTTTTGTATAAGGGTCAGTAGACTTATTTTCCAAAGACATGGGGAGTAGACAGACGTGAATATCTTATCAAATGACTTTTCTAAAATAGGGAGTTAGGTAAATGGTAGGATTTTACCCCTCTTGTTTATGCTATATTCAAATGACTTACCTAACATAACTGACAAATGTCTTTCGACTATGTATGCGGATGATACTGAAATTGAACATGCATGTGAGCCCAAACAGTATCAAATCCTAGAAAGCACCATAAATAACGACCTAAAAAGACTAAAAATGTATTTTAATGAAAACAGGCATAGTGTCAATATTGTCAAGTGCCAGTTTATGCTGATAGGGACATACCAGTAAAATACCCGAGCTGAATATTCATATTGATGATCAACATGTGCAACAAGTTAGCTCGGCGAAATATCTTGGAATGTACATTGATTCAAACCTGAAATGGGATGTTCACATTAATAACATGGTTAAAAAATTTTCTGCTAAAATTGCAATTTTGCGATCCCTGAGAAAGATTGTACCAGTGGAGACACTTCTCTACAATGCTATAGTACAACCGCATTTTGATTACACTGATGTAGTGTATGATAATGGTTTAAAAACAGATCTTTACAAACTTCAGAAACTTCAAAACAGAGCTGCAAGATTATTATTGGGGTATTCATTTAAAACTAGCAGGAATGACATGTTTAAAAAGCTGGGGTGGTTGTCACTTCACAATAGACGTAAAATGCATAAATGTATAATGCTCTTCAAATGTTTACATGGCCTGGCCCCCAGTAACTTAACTGAAACATTCAAACTCAATAGTGATTTCCATTCTTACAATACAAGAAATGTCAGAGACATAGTAATCTAGAAAACACAAAAAACAATATTTTAACAATAGTTTTAGAATATCAAGTACCAAACTTTGGAATGAACTCCCACAAGACTTGAAAACCTGCTCGACAATTGGGTCTTTTAAGAACAAGGTGCTTAATCATTATTTGTCAAAGGTACAGTTTGAGTAACTGACTAGCTTTTTACCACTCTATGGACTATATTCAGTAGCCTATGTTGTATCTCTAGTTACAATTTGTATATTTTAGTTTTGTATGATATATTTTATATTGTTGTATTTGAATGAATGAACATGTGTGAGCGAGTGTGGGATATTCGGCTACCAAAAATAGTACTTGTACTAAGTGTGTCACCGAATTAAAATAAAATGTTTTACTTGACTTATCATTTCATTTAATACTCCATCTTTCTGGGAGATTTACCACTTTTTAATTCGTCGATACCTTTTTTTATTAATCGAGAGATTCCAAAACGTTGCCCCAGGCGTAAGTATTTCGCCAGCACGAGCTGATTGGTGCGTCAGTTGATACATCGGACCACAATACAAAGTGCAAAATTGGACGGTCATTTCAATAGAGCTTGCTCAGACACACCCAGATATAGTGGAACTTTGAACGTATATTAATTAGAAAGTTATGCCATTTTTGTATGGTCATGATGACATAAAGGATGACTTTTTTTCCATATGGCAAGCCAAAGTTTAAAATAATAATAATACATGCGATACGATGCGACACGATACGATAGTTTTATTTCAGACAAGGTCCATATTTACAGTAAAATAAATGATACATTAGATAAAATGATATATAAATAATATAATGTTCATGGGATGAAATACAATGATTCAGTGTTGGCACTTTGACAAAACAAGACCAGAACAATCAGATACATGTAATTGTTTATTTAACCCTTTCAACATTGATATTATCATTAATGAGCTAAATCTGTAATAATGACAACACCAACAACAACAACAACAATGATAATAATAATAATAATAATAATAATAATAATAATAATAATAATAATAATAATAATAATAATAATAATAATAATAATAATAATAATAATAATAATAATAATAATAATAATAATAATAATAATAATAATAATAATAATAAAATGCTTCAAGTGTACTTTGGTTTACTCCCAGATGCTGAAAGGTCAGCTTGACTGAGCATGTTTCAAATGGATACACGGGTGACTCACGGGTTGTTCTAACCACACGGTGCACTTTCAAAAAGTTTAGATGTGAAAAGAATACTTTCATTTACATTTTTATGAAAAAGAAAAGTGTTCTCTGGTGGTGTTCATTTCCTTTAAGACATTTGCTGCTTCAGTGCTTCGTGACAAATTTGGCAGTCTTAAATATTTATTGGGCAATCAGATCGTGCGAGGGCCGCAACTGTAACAGTGCGAAAAGTCCGACCGCGGTTTCGGCAATCACTTTGACTCATCCGGGACAAGAAGGAAAATGACGCTATGCCCGTTAAAATCCCCAAATGTAGTTATCTATTGTTACGCTAAACACGTAATGTGATTGAGTAACACAGTAGCTCGGGTTTACTGTGACTGTGGTTGCTCCACTTTGAAGTAACACTAAAAAAAAAAAAAAAAGAAAAAAAAAACCAAATTAAATTAATTGTATGTACATCATAAATCAAGTGGCAACTGTCATTGATTATGTAATCGTCAATATTTGATTTTCAATAGCATTTGTATAAAAAATTTTCTTATGCCATATCTAATGTTTCCTCCCCGCTCGCCAAGGTTGTTAAATCATATCTTGATCACCATCCTGTAAACTCCTTGTTCTGACCTATTATTGTCTATGGTCGTCTAACATTGCTCGCACTTGTCAAGTGTCAAAGTATATCAAGTATAATGGCTACCTGCACTGAGTCTCTTAGATTATGTCATGCTGATATACAAACGATATGTCCAGGGATAGGATTTTTCAGAAAAAAAAAAACCGAATTCCGTATTTTTTTTATTTATTTATTTTTTTTTTATCATTTTCAAATTCATCTAATATATTTCTTTGTAAATGCCGCATTATTTTAACCTTCAACGTCTTTCCAGTTTTGTTTTGTTTTGTTTTTTGTTTTGTTTTTTTAATGTGAAGTATCCCATCCCTATATGTCCAAAGAATAGGCCAAACAAAAAATACCCATGTTTCCCGTTACGTGCCTAAAAAGTTCCAGGCCTGTAGGTAGGATTTTTTCGCACTCTTTTCATTGGATTTCCACTGTAAATTTCATCGTGTTTCATGTATTCAGGTGTAAAACAAAAAAAAAAATGTTCCGAAAAATGTATTTTCCTCTACCACCTTCATAAAAAAAAATGAGGTAGAGCAACAGGGAACACAGGTATTTTTCCCCTCACTAATAGCTACTACTGACTGACATTATCACCAAGTTAAAAAAAATATAAAAAAAATGAGGAGCAGTACCATGCATTTTGAAAAGATATATATGTGCCAAAAATAGCCCATCCATGGAGAATCTTTCTCGGTGTCAAATTTGGACCCACCAGCAACTGACAAAGGACAGGCTACCAACATGAACAAAGTACATGCCCTGAGATCTATTAAATACAGTTCTAAGCAAAAGGGTGCTAAAATTCTTGATCATATGTGTGTGGCATCTAGAATATTTGTAATAAACAGAACTAGCATAGCAGAGCTGTCGTTTCTGGTGTGGACTTTAGTATCATTTTTGCACCAACTGATTACTCCATCCTACAAACTTTAGATGGTACTGATAATACATGGGCAGTAGTAGACACGAAAAGAGGCAGTTGTTATCGTATCATATAACACGGAAGCAGGGCTGAAAGCAGTCGTAGCGCTGGGTAGCAGTTAAGATTCTGTCGGGTCAAAAGATGGGGGCAAGACGTTCAAGTTCTACGACTTCATTGATGGAATTGTTGTAGCTTTTCACCGACATACACTTGAAGTTTTCAACAGTATATTGATGGAAGTGTTGTAGTTTTTCACCGACATTCAGTTGAAGTTTTAAACAATATATTACGCTAGTACCCCACTCGTAGAAGTCAATCAGGTAACGTCGGTAAGACCTGAAAATAAATATACATTTATTTGTTTAATGTTTAAAACCAGTTACATACGCAATTATTCTTATATCTCCATAAATATATTAACTACTTTCAATTTAGACCTTGGGAAATCATTAAATAGTTCAAATGCGTTTTCTCTGCCTTGAAGTAACAGACAAACATTAAATAGAACATCGCACACGTTCTTTGCGTTCAATCGCAGTTAAAAAACCACAAAAGTGGTTTTAAATACACATAGTATCGCTAAAAACCTAATAAAAGTATAAAAGGAAGTGTGCACTTACATTTGTTTGGCTCCCCGCCTTCACGGTGATGTCATCATATAAAATGTTAAAAGTCTAGATACTTTTGGCGACTACAGCGCGGAGCGTGCAACACACACTTCTTTATTTCCTGAAGCCCTTTGTTTGTCAAGTTACTAATTGTGACCAGACCAAACATTTACCAGGGCCCTCTGTTGACCTTTATAAGCATTTATGTGAATCTATATTTACTTACTCTTCAATATCTAGGGAGATTGGTTGCGTTGGCACAGTAATTTGAGTAAACTTGTCTGCATTGTGCGACAGGGGTAAGGGGTTTTCTGTACTGGCGTTATGGTCATTATGTCAGGGTGCAACCCAGACATTTTGCTTTTCCAAGAATTCTTTTTTCTTTCTTTCTTTCTTTCTTTCTTTCTTTCTTTCTTTCTTTCTTTCTTTCTTTCTTTCTTTCTTTCTTTCCTTCTTTCCCTCCCTCCCTCCCTCCTTTCTTTCTTTCTTTCTTTCTTTCTTTCTTTCTTTCTTTCTTTCTTTCTTTCTTTCTTTCTTTCTTTCTTTCTTTCTTTCTTTCTTTCTTTCTTCTTTACGACCAAATTTATCCGGAGTTTTTCTCGGACACTATTATTCCGAAAATCACCAAACTTGCCATTATGACTGACCCATCAGTGAAATTAGGCACCTGACTTGGAATAGTCATGATGTTTAAAATTATGCAAATTATGGTCCTTTAAAATTTTAAAAGCTATATATCTTCAAATATATTATAGATAGACACAAAATTCTAACTTACACATATAGGTTTGAGACATCTGGCAAATTCAATAGCATGCAAACAAAAGTTGGGGAATTCTAATGTATGCTAAATTCAGTGAATTTCCCAACAATCCGCATTTTGACTAGGGCTTCTGCTGTACTGCATGTTATATAAGCCTCCATGGTGCTAGGGAACCATTTTGCATTCATGATACTTGAACCTGTCTCATAGGCAGCCTTTTAGCCATGCCTGCTGGGTTTATGATTTGAAAAGTTTAGGTCTTATGGCAAATGGGAGGTGGGGGTGGGAGTGGGGGGGGGGAACTCCCAACAACTGTGTAATGAGGTTCTCAATAAAATACAGAGAATCTCTTTCTGTTCATGCAAGAAACATATCTGATCCATGTTCACACTAATGCTGCACAGAACTGTAGGTGCACCATGATGGCTGGGACTGACCAGTCAGAGTGTCCTAGCTGGTCTGTGCCTGAGGCTAGGAGTTTGCTGGTCTTATCAATCAGTCCCCAGGGGATCAGAGGGACTGGACTTATTGGCAAAACAAGCCAGAATGTACCCTCTGTTAAAAATATACTACACACAGAGCTGAGTTTGATGGACCGGATCAAAGTCTGACTTACAGTTCTCAGTGACTGTTTTCACAACTTGGTGAATTCTGAAAAAGTATGTGGATTTGGATCATCTCAATGGACACTTCCATGTCTTTGTTTTTTTGTAACCAGTGAGATGAAACCTGTTTTTTTTTGTAACCAGTGAGATGAAACCTGTTCTTCATAGCCAACACTGAGTCAGTATAGTGCATGTCTCAGTTCAGAGGTACATGTACATGTAGTTTTGTGACAGCATCTGTTGAAATTTGTTTATGTAATAAAGGAACAAAGACAGTTTTGTATTGCATGTTTAAACATCCCTCTGAATTATAATATGTGTACACTGTACATGCACATATACTCATCTATACTGCCTAGAGGGGCTGACCCTCTCAGGAGTGGGCACTTTTCTCTGGTCACGAGGGTGCTCACTGTAGAGAGGTTTCACTGTACTGTGGTACCCGCAATTTAAGACCACCCCTGATGCCAGACAAAAGTGGTCACATAGGACAGGTGGTCTTTCATCTCAGATGTATCCATTAACAAAGAAATATAAGGCCAATGGCTGTCTTTCTTTCTCTCTGCCCAAGTTGGTCCAGAGTTTTTTTTTTTTTTAGACAATATTGGAAAAAAACACCAAACTTGCCATGGCCACTGACATAACCAGCAAAATTGTGCATCTCATTTGGAACAGTCATGATATTTAAAATTATGCAAATTTTAGAGGCAACAAAAATTTTAAAAGCGCCATATCTTTCAAACTATTGCAGATGGACTTAAAATTTCAATGTGCACATACACCTTTTTGACACTTGCCACTATAATGGACAGAATATTTGTAGAATTTCAAATTATGCTAATAAGGGACACTGAAAAATTTAAAAGTTGAGTATCTCCAAAACTATTGTACATAGAGATGCCACTCCAACTTCAATTTGTAGGTTTGTGGCAAAGCAGCATCCAATGAATTATGAACCAAAGTTTTAGGATTTTAATTTATGCAAATTAGGTGAATTTGCAAAATGTAAATCTTTAATAGCTTCAAATCTGTTACAACGTGCCATTTCTACTTCAATTTATGGGTTTGTGGCATAACCCCATCCAATGAACAATAAACCAAAGTTCTTCTAGGCTTATAATTCATGCAAATTAGACAAATACACAAAATTAAAATGTTGAATAGCTTCAAAACTATTATAGATAGTAGTTTCATTCAAAGTTCACTTTATAAGTTTGGGACATGGCCACATCCCTTGAACCAAGAACCAAAGGTGAGCATTTTAATTTATAAAAATAAGGTTAATACACGAAATTTAGATTATGTTGAACAAAGGCAAAGTATAGCATTTCAAACTGTTCTCCTTTTGAAGGCACCCAGACAGATTTGCTGTGAAGTAAATCTTCTTTTCTAGTTTTTATTTGCTGTGCTTACGTATTGGAAGCCATTTTAATTTCTGTACATCATACCAACTACTATTTGTACATTTTCTTTTTTTCGGTACCTTGTACTAAGGCAAAATTACTACTTGTACCAGCGCACTAGCCTCCCCCACCTTCCCCATGCAGGCTACCGAATCTGAAGTCTCCTTGGTGTGACTTCACATCACAATAAGCTAGTGCTGACAGAGAGGTGCCAGGCAGGGCGGCATCATCATCATCATCATCATCATCATCATCATCATCATCATCATCATCATCATCATCATCATCATCATCATCATCATCATCATCATCATCATCATCATCATCATCATCATCATCATCATCATCATCATCATCATCATCATCATCATCATCATCATCATCATCATCATCATCGAGAGGTGCCCTTTCAACAACAGTTGGTGGGTTAGTGACATAATATGAACCAAAGTTTGGCCTTTGTAAAGGGAGATTCAGATCAACTTCCAGAAATCCCTCAAACACAGATCCAAACTCCCTTTAGTAGTTTGTTGAACCTCGATAGTCAAACACATACACGCACCGTGGTATAGATTATTGTTAGCAGCTTTGTGAAGTTGGGTGTTGCCTGTGCAAACTTACAACTTAAGTTTACAGACACTTTCAGGCTGGTGACACTCAATAGTTAAACACACATATCTCTGTAAGAGCTATGTGAAGTTGAATGTTATGTATGGCAGTGGATTAGGTGAGCCTAATAGTGGATATTAGTGGAGACTGTCACGCAAATGTTTTAAAGTTCGTGCAAATAGTGAAACTCAAATACATATACTTATAAATACATGTATATCAATGTATACATGTTTCCCTTGTTGCAATCATTTTATGCCCTGGATTTACAAAGCATTGGAATCTGGTGTTGATGTAGTGACTTTTGCTTCAACATTTTTTTAATAAATGGGTTTAGTATAATATTTAAATATCAAGTTAAAGTTATGCAATTAGGGGCAATAAAAATTTTTTAAAATCTGTATCTTCCAACCTATCACTGATTGACACAGAATTTAAATAGTACATACAGGTTTGTGACACCTGTCAATCTAACGGCATTGAACAAAAACTATAGCATTTGAAATTTTGCTAATTTGAAGCATTTAAAAGTTGAAAATCTCCAAAACTATTATAAATACAGGTGTCAATCCAGCTTCGGTTTGTAAGTTTGTGACATAGCAACATCCAATGAATCATGAACCAAGTTGTAGCATTTTGATTTATGCAAATAAGGTAAAGACACAAGATTCAATTCTTCAATAATTTTCAAACTCTTTCAGATAAAGCTGCAATTCAAACTTCAATTTGGAGGTGTGTGACATAGCTGCATCCAACGAAACATGAAGAAACATGACAAGTTGTGGCATTTTGAATTATGCAAATAAGGTGAACACGCAAAATTTAAATCTTGAATAACTGCAAAACTACTATAGACTGAGATGGCATTCAAACTTCAGTTGATAGATTTGAAGGATAGTCGCATCCAATGAACCATGAATAAAAGTTGTAGCAGGTTGATTTGAGCAAATACACAAATTTAAATCTTGAATAGCTTCAAAATTATAATAGAGTTAGGTGCCTTTCCAACTTCAATTTATATATTTTGGACATAGCCTTATGAAAAAAGTATTGTTTCAGGAGTTAAATAAATACTGAGCATGCAATCTTAAAAAGTTTTTTTTGTCACACAGATTTGCTGACAAGCAAATTGTTTTTTCTAGTTTTGTAACCTTATTCCATATCATATGCCTACTTATGTCTGTGTGCCAGCACAGACATATTTTTTTCTTGAATACAGTGGTCCCTGTCACCAGAGACCACCCCTACAGCAACAAAAAAGTGGTCTTATGAGACATTTGGTCTTTCATGACAGGTAAATTAACATGGGAAGTATAGGACTTGGGAATCTGAAAAGCGGTCTCTCGTGAGAGGGTGGTCTCTCACGACAGGGGTCTCTCGTGACAGGGACTACTGTATCTCCAAAACTGTTGGGCCTTTCAATTTTTCATCGAGCCACAACTTGGTCAATTTTTATCCAATTTTGATCATGTTGGGCTCACATTGTAGGTATTGTAACACTGCACATTTTTGTAATTTACATGTGACCTCTAAAGGTCAAAGATCTAGGTCATTTGGACCCTCGAAATTTTCATCTAGCCATAACTCGGTCAATTTTTATCCAATTTTGATCATGTTGGGCTCAAACTGTAGATATTGTAAAACCTTATAGTTTTGTAGTTTACATGTGACCTCTAAAGGGCAAAGGTCAAGGTCATTTGGACCCTTGAAAGTTTAATCCACTCATAACCCAGCCAATTCCCATCCAATTCTAATCATTTGTACTCAAATGCAAGGTATTGCAACATTGCACATTTTTGTGATTTACATATAACCTTTAGAGGTCAAAAATCGAGGTCATTCAGCCCTTTGAAAGTTTCATCTAGCCATAACGTGGTCAATTTTCATCTGATTCGGTTCATACTGGGGTTAAATTGTAGGTATTGAAACACTGCACATGTTTGTAATTTACATGTTACCTTTAAGGGTCAAAGAATAATGTCATTTGGACTTCAAAATTTCCATCCAGCCATAAGCTTAGTAGAATGTGAACTACCAGAGGAACAAAGTTGTAGCATTCAATATTTACAACTTTTGAAGGCACACAAATTTGTTTCGAAGCAAATCTTCTTTTCTATTTTTTTTTTTTTTTTTTTTTTTTACATGTAAATTTGTCCGACATTTTCATTTGAAAAATATTATACGTAGAAACTCCAAACCTGGCATGAATATACTCCCATACATGAAGTCTTGAGTTTTTGTAAAGAGGTTTAATGATTTAAAAATCATGCAAATTATGGCCATTTGAAAATTTAAATCTTGAATATATCCAAAACTATAAAAGGAGCAGTTAACCAATTCAACTTCAAAGTTTGTATCACTGCACATGTTTGTAATCTACATGTGACCGCTAAAGGTCGAAGGTTAAGGTCATTTGGACCTTCGGAAGTTTTATCCAGCCATAACTCTGTCAATTTGCATCAATTTTAACCATTTTGGACTCTAACTTGTAGGTGTCGCAATCCTGCAAATTTCTGTAACAACACGTGACCTCTAAAGGTCAGAGGTCAAGGTCATTTGGACCTTTGAAATTTTCATCTAGACATAACTTGGTCAATTTTCATTCAATTTTAACCATGTTGGACCCAAATTGTAGGTATTGGAACACTGCACATTTAAGTAATGTACATGTGACCTCTAAAAGTCAGAGGTCAATGACATTTCCCCATTTGAATTTTTTCCTAGCCATAACTCAGTCAATTTATCCAATTTTGATCATGTTGGGCTCTATTAAAGAATATTGTAACACTGCATATTTTTGTATATTACATGTAACCTCTCAAGGTCAACTGTCAAGGTCATTTGGACCTTTGAAATTTTCATGTAGCTATCAATTGGTCAATTTTCATCTAATTTCAGTCATCTTGGACTCAAGTTGTGGGTATTGGAACACTGCACTTTTTTGTACGTACATGTGACCTCTAAAATTCATAGGTCAATGTCATTTTGCGATTTAAAATTTTCTTCCATCCATAACTTGGTAAATTTGTATCCGATTTTGATCATGCTGGGCTCAAATTGTAGACATTGTAACTCTGCAAATTTTTGTAATTTACATGTGACTTTTAAAGGTAAAAGATCAAGGTAGTTTGGACCTTTGAAATTTTCATCTAACCATCACTTGGTTAATTTTCATCCAATTTCAGTCATGTCAGGCTCCAATTGCAGGTACTGCAACACTGCACATTTATGTAATTTATGTGACCTCTAAAGGTCAAGGTCATTTGAACTTTCAAATTTTCATAGCCATATTAACCTTTGAAGTCAGACTTGCTTTGAAGCAAATCTTCTTTTCTAGTTTCCCTCTACTCCCGTAACATCACTGTAAATCATATTTTATAACTTTGATATCTTATAATGAACACACTATCTTCGTCTTGTTTTGCATGACCCTGTGCACCCCGAGATATGCCTTCCAATATTTCCTCCTAAAATGCTGAACAACGCCAACTTGTACAATTCTCCAGTATTTACCTCAGCCATTCTTGGCAAAAACACTGATGAATGTCGAGGCACTTTTTTCTCCAGACATCACCTCGCCATTTCTCAGGGAAAGTGCCCAGAAATGCTGAGGTGGTCTTCTTGCCAATCTTCATCCAGGCATTTTTGCCAAGAAATGTTGAGGTCGATTTCTCTATCTTGGCTCAGCAACTCTCAAAATTTTCACAGACAAATGCTAAGGTAGGAACCCTGGGATAGCAGGGATGTACTATTCTGAATAGCAGGTCCCTGGGATGAGGAAGAAAGCTACCCCGGCATTTTTGCAGAGAAATGCAGAGGGTAGAAGGGTAGTACAGAGAATTTCAACATTTTTGCAATGGATTGCCGAGAGAAGAGACTAGAATAGGATTCTCTTGGCAAAAAGTCTTCGAGATATGGAGATGTATGGATTTTCTCGGCATCGCTCTGCCAAAAATGCCAAGAGTGGCTCTCCTGGTGTGTAGATTATAATTTTTTCTATTCTCTTGTGTTTACTCACATGCAAGTAATTAATTAGATGATGAAACTGAGCCATTTTCCTGATTGAGGGCATCATGGTTGCTATGACACATCAGGTACGCAATTAAAATGCATTGTTCAGTTCAGTGGATTCTTTAGCTTAACTGTTGATCAATGATATCAGGGTGCCACCAGGGACATATACCTCCCTGGTCCCAGGGACAAGTAGTTATTGTATGAGAAATACGCAATTCCTGTTCTGAACTTCCTGAGGAGTCACCAGTATGCTACACAAATACTGCATCTCGTGTATTTGCAACATTGCACCCTCACTTATTGAGCAAATCTCTGTGAACACACCTGCCGATGAAGTCCATTCACTTTTACAGGCTCTTATCAATGTAATATGCAGATCATGTGATAACACCCAGTTTGAGTGCATTATCAACTTCTGCTGCCTTTCATCAAGTACAGTTGCCTGTATGCATTTTCTAGCAAATGCAGTTCTTGTATTTTGTACAAAAGGTGAACAGGAATGGCAAAAGAGAACATCAGCATGTCTCAGGTTGACTGCTTTGCTTGATACGAGGTGGACACAAAGTGCCTTGTCTGTGCCACAGAAGCCGCCGACTCTGGCTTATTCTGACCAGAAAGGAGCCGAGTTGGGACTCTACTGAGATGTGATCACTGCAGAAACACTAGACGTCACAAATTTAAATAACAGAAAGCAAATGACAGTAACGAGTGTTTTTATCATTCAACAATTTATTTCCCCCAAAACGGAAGCAAACTTTTTTTTTACATTCACTCACTAGCAGCTCCAAAAAGAAGACATATAATATCATGTACATGTAATATGTATGTTATAAAATGTACATCTTATACAGACAGAGCCAAGGCTTGTTGCCAAGAAAAGATCTTAATCATTGCACATTGGCCAGTTACCAATATCAAAGACACTCTTTAAATGATTTACTCTCGGACATGCATGGCATTTCACATTTTGTTCACCTTCATGACAATGGAACTGTGCAAGCCCAAAGTGCTTGGTTCAATGAAACAAGGTCGTCCTCAAGCGATGATGGCGAGAAATTTATTTCAAGATTGTTGCTGCAAATTGCAGGGAAACCTTAGAACCTGAGGGTGGGGGTGGGGGTGGGGGACTACTCCCTCTTCATTGGTAGGTCTAGAGGCACCGTAGGGATGATCCCCAAAATTTCTACCCACTGCACAGTTTTGACCCTCCACTCCCTGATGTACAGTCTGAATATTGACCCCCTTTTTTTCAAAAGGGAGACACATTACCAGTGTTGATTACATGTAGGTCCATTTTCTTACAATCTGCATGTAAAACAAACCTTTGTCATGAAAATATAGTTTTAACTCTCCCATTTTGGATAAATGTAGAATTCTGACCCCTGTTTTGGAAAAAAATATAGAATGTTGACAATATTTTGTGGGAATATTGCAAGCGCATAGGGTTAAAGCCTCCCAGGGCACCTTCATACTCTTTACAAGACCCACTATCCTCCCCAGGCCCTTGAACTACTCTCTTGATAAGGGAGGTTTATGGTTGATGCTTTGCCACTACCTGAAAAGCCATGCTCTGGCTGCCCTAGTGGCTGCTGGAGCATGGCTTTGCTACATGCTGCTAAAAAATGTAAAAAAACATATCAAACAACAAAAACATACTTCAGACCTGGTATGTGGAGTAACTGAACAAGATCGTCCACTTTCCAGATATGATTGAGAAAAGAATATGCTATATTAGAATATGCTAACACACAGGGAAAATGGCAATGTACCATAAATACACTCAGTTTTGCTGTGTTTTTTATTTTCACTTATTTGCTCATGACATAACAAACTTGAAAATAAAATACACAATGAAATATTATTTTAGCAAGAATCATCTCTGAAACATTGAAATTAAATTTTCAGTTAAGTGCATGAAATGCAAAAACTGTTAAATTAGTTGTGCTTGAAAGTAAAATGACCGGCTGAGTTTTAGTGCTAGGCACATAACTAATACCATCGATGTCTGCATCACTTGACCGAGGACCATCATTTTGATGCATGGGTATGCCTCAATGTAATGCATGCCGCCAAATCATTGTCATGCCTCAGGAAGGCACTGACACACAGAAAACAATCACACTCTCAATATCTTGCCTCACACACTTCACCATATTCATGGGTGAAAGCCAACAATTTTTTGCAAAACAGAGAACACTTCCTTAAAATTTTCAGCCCTCGAATCTTGCCCAATTTGCATGTTTTAGAACATATCCTGATTACAAGTAATTTTGCAAAAATTTCGCTCAAAATAGAAATCAGTTTCAAAAACTGAAAACTTTCACCCATGCATATTATAATACTCATCTCACCAAAATTTTAACAAAGTGCTAGTAATGGTGTTTGTTATGCAACAACTACTCCTAAATAATTCTGTACAAACTTTGATATGCTTCTGCAGATGCAAGCTTTGGATTAATTGCCTGCTTCTCTTTGTAATTATCACTGCAACTCTGACCGCAGCCATGGACCACTGCCCTGTCTGACCTTAACTACAGCCATTGCTTCTGCATTGGTGACCATTTCCTGCACCAGTACGTATCCTAAAATTTTCCTGCACAGCAGACCCAGCTCTTGAGTTGAACACAATCCCACTTTGCAGGCAACTATTATGACTACAATCCCTACATAAATCTCTACCATGTTGGATTCTTCATTCAAAACTCAGTCTACCAGTGTTTGGTCCAGGAAAAACCTACATGTTCAAAGTTCTCAAAGAAGATTACAATGGTTATCTTTCAACATCAAAGGAAAAGAAGAATGTGCTAAACTGTTCATCTATACAAGTTTATATAATAAACAATGATTTTCTTTGTACAATTCCTCAGAACTGAAATACGTGTGTGATCCTAAGGTTAATTCATTCCATACTGTGGTGGTTGCAGCCTTGGTCAGTGATTTTTGGTCACTCAAAAAATTGACAAAAAAATTAACTATGGCCTGACATACAACCATGTGAAAACAGGAAAGCTGGAGTAACAAAATTCCTTTACTTGGTCACAACCACTGCCCACATCTTCAGACAATCTATTTGACATTTGCAACAAAGGGTAACATACCAAAGTGGCATAGAAATTCTAAGTATACATTAGCTTTGTTCAGTAGTCAGTGAAAAATTTTCGAAACAAGGCTCTTGCAATAAAGAAACTGGTAAAGGCTGATGTCTAAGTTTCCATTGAATATTTTTACAGTCCAGCTCTCTGAAACAGAGAATACAATACCAAATTGAGAGGACTGGCGTATACAAATATGGAACGGTTTAGGCCAGCAAACATATCTCACCTTGGACATTGGGTAACTGACCTTGGATACAGGTTCAAAGTCAGCTATATACAGTAATAAATCGTTGAACATAAAATCCAGCACCCAGAAGCAAATAAGTGGCTCTGTGATCTAGGGAATTGGGTCAAGGTCACCGATCTTTGAACTTGGCCAAGACCTTAGACAGGACAATAACTCTGTAAAATGTGAAAGCCCCAGCTCAAAAACCTCTCAAGTTATCATGAGGACACCAAATTCAATAATGTGACTATGTGACCTTGCGATTTGGGTCAAGGTCACCCATCTTAACACTTAAGGTAGACCTTATAGAGGACTAAAATCCTGTGCCATATGAAAGCCCTAACTCAAAAGCTTCTCAATTTATCATATGGACAATAATGTGGCTCTGTGACCTTGGGAATAGGGTCATGGTCACCCGTCTCTTAACCTGACCTAGCTCTTACAGAGGACAATAACCCTGTGCATTATGAAAGCCCAACCTCAAAAACTTCTCAAGTTATCATGCAGAGGAAACCATGGTAATCTTTATCAGCTTGTGCTGCCATGTTTTCCAGGACCAGAGCCCAGGCAAAGGGTCCACCACCGACTCTCTCGCGGTTGTGGTGGGCCCCTGGTACAGGGTATATCCCCCCACACTCATCAATCATACTTTAAAAACAAAACAAAAAGTAAAAACAAAAGCAAACAAAACAAAAGAATAAAAAAAAAAATAAATAAATAAAAACAAACAAATAAAAACAAATACAACAAGAGGATCATGATGATCCTGTGCTCTGCTGACTGGGATCTGCTTTTACAGTATTGGAACACATGGACTGCAGTCTAAATTTGTACAGCTATATACATGTATGTAGAGTGGTAGCAAAGTTTGTCCTTGAAGTAAATTTTGCGGAAGGATGGACGGACGGTCGGACAGACGGACGATGGACGCAAACGGATTCTATAAGCCTTGCTGATGGTAGTACATGTATTATCAATTCACATACCTTGCTGTTTCAATGGCTGCTGGTGTACAGTGGCAGCACTCACTTACAGTCACAAAGTCTGATATCGCATAACTTTGTCAAAAATTAACATATCCACATTATTTTCACAATATTTTATTGTCTAATGTCCAACTATATTTTGATAAAATTTTAAGCAATTCTATCATGCTGTTCTGGAGAAGAAGTCGAAAATAGCCTTAACATGCAAAAATTCATAAAAAAATAGGAAAAAAATCTCAGTGCCACCTGGTGGCCAAAATGAGAACTAGTTGACCCCAGGTGACCCTACGTGCAATATCAAAGCAATCGGCCAGGTAGTCCTTGAGATGAAGAAATTTTTTTTTTTTTTTTAAATTCATTAAAAATAGAAAAATTATTGCATCATCAACTTGGTAGAGGTTCACCTGGGCAACATCCGTGTGCAAAATTAAAACATTCCATACAGCGGTTTTTGAGAAGAAGTCAAAAGGGTAAATACAATAGTGTAATATATGCACTGTATTGCCATATATTTGTATACAGTTGCAGCACTTCCTTACAGTTGCGAAGTTTGATATCCCATAACTTTGCCTAAAATTAACATATCCACATTATTTTCGCAAACTTTCATTGTCTAATGTCCATCTATATTTTGATAAAATTTTAAGCAATTCTGTTAAGCGTTCTGGAGAAGAAGTCGAAAATAGCCTTAACAGGCAATAATTCATAAAAAAATAGTATAAAAAATCACAGCGCCACCTGGTGGCCAAATAAGAACTAGTTGACCCCAGATGACCCTATGTGCAATATCAAAGCAATTGGCTTCTTAGTTCTTAAGATGAAGAAATTTTAATTTTTTTCAAATAATAAATTAAAAAATTCATAAAAAATTGGAAAATTATTGCATCATCATCTCCTTCGCAAACTTGGTAGAGGTCCACCTGGGGATCATCCATGTGCAAAATCAAAACATTCTATGTAGCGATTTTGAGAAGAAGTTGAAAATATAAAAAGTCTAACGACAGACGGAAGGACAGACGGACGGACGGACGGAAACGGATTCTATAAGCTCTGCTGACTGACAAGTCAGCAGAGCTAAAAAATAACCTTCCCGCACACACCCTATATCCCTGCCTCTAAGGCGGTACTGGGTAAAAAAGCCTTGTTTTGTAGAGATAATCGCACTGACTTATGACTTTTTTCCTTGCACCAAATTCAGTTATGTGTCTTTGTAACCTTGGGAATTGGGTCAAGGTCACCCATCTTAAGTTCTTCTCAAGTCATTATGTGGAGATGATCAGGAAAAACGGATGGATGGAAAGTACGATCACTATATGGGACTCACCTTCGGCGGTCCCCTAATTACAGCCATGCTATCTGTCTACTTTGAGCAAGTGGCCAGGACATCACATCTTTATCAGTGTTGTACATCCCTGGAAACCTGTCAAATTTGAAACTAGTACATCTCAAGCAACATGGGATTGTAAGGGGAGTCCAGTTACAGGCACATGCCAAGGTCAACAGCTTGTCTTCCTTTGGCCTGTTTAGCACAGAGTGACAGATCACAGCTTAGCACCCATCTAAAACCAAGGATTTTATTTTCATTCCAACCAGCAAAGAGTTGGCAATAGCTGCACAAAGAACTATATTTTTTACCACACAAGTCAAGATATCAACAAAATGATGGCACATGTATATACCAGATTTGTCCTTTTTTGAGCTTGTTTCAAGTCTGACAAATCTACGGATACAAGCGTGTCAGACCACAAAGACAACACATCCAGCACATCCGGCATTGGAGGGCTTTACTGCTCTATGCCACATGATCACTACATCAAGCTTGGCTCTGTGCGTATAATGCCGTTAGGAGAACCACTAACGGAGAGGTATCAACAGGTTGAAACAACTGCTAGGTAACATCGTTAACCATACAGGATAGGTTAAATATACAATATAATACAGCCATGCTATAGTCACCTTGCTCGAGTGTCGCCGTGTGTGAAATGAGACCTTCAGAAGCAGATGCTTCAAACACAAATAAGCTTTTTAGGAAAACTAAACAGAAGTACTGCAAATGTCAAAAATCATTCCATACCATTCTCAGACTTTTTTGATTCTTACCAACATTAAAGACCATGTCGTATAATGCTCAAATTCTTCAGTTCAGTGTTTTCTGCATTGCAGGTTCCAAACAACTTCCCAGGCAATGCAAAACGCACTGTTGGGAGTGTGAAGGCCTTTATTCCTGTACAGTAGATGGAGTGAATTCAGTAAGACGGCAGGTATTTTAACCCTTTCCCCCTTGAATTAAAACTGAGTCAACAGCTTTCCTTGGCATAGGTTGAGCACTAAGTGGCCAAACCATGCCAAGGAAAGCTGTTGCCCTGGGGCATGTGATCTTGTCTTGATAGGTCTCATCCACAATTTTCAGTCACACTATTTTTCATTACTGTTGAAATCAGTTGAAAACACTGAAGCAGATGACATTTGACCAAAGGCCTGTTTTGGCCGATTTAAGGGGGAAAGATTAAACGACAGCAGTCAAGCTTTGAACGCCTTATTTCACTACATGCTGCATTGCGATTTTAGTGACAAAGCAGTAACATCAAGGATATGATCTACCGTTAAATGTATCCGCTAAAAATAAAACCCGTGCATTTACATTGAATAATTTAACACCCGCTATTTACGTGCCAGCACCCAAAAAACTTCAGGCTGGCCTCAGTTATTTACGTCTGACACAAACCACTCCACATCTCTTTTCTACGCCAAACACGAGGCTGATCATACTGCAGTCAACAAATTACAGGTTCTTACTTGCCTCCCCAATCAAATGAACAAAAAGTTCCCATTTGTCCTCGCATGATCACGAAAGTCCCGACTGTTGCTCGCTGTACTTTACAGTGACAATGTCACCACATGATACACTATGGATTGATGCATGCTTGTCATACACGTGAATCACAATTGAGGTCCACTCAGGCAGCCACGAGGTATGGAAAACATCAGTCTTTTCATTTTGGCATAAATATGCTACCATTTCGAATTCCCATCACTGTGGTATCCTGAATCCAAGACAGAATTGCACCAGCATCTGCATGTTGTGAAATACAATCAGAAAGAGGCATGTCCAGGACACGCCACTGGACTGGCCACATTTGACTGCACACATGCTACTGTTCAAATGCTAGCTGTCAAGTAAATTTTATGTTCAAACTCGAGCCTTGTATCACATACATGATGTAGTAAGTTATCTATGTCTTGACAACCATTGACAGTACAGTAAAACCTCCAAAGTGGGCACCTCCTTACAGTGGGCACTTTTCTTTGATCCCGTTTCATTTTTCCTATTAACTACATTATAAAGCCACCTCTCTGAAGTGGGCACCTCCCTAATCTGGGCATTGGGCACCCTAAACATATACCAAAATCTGTTAAAGTGGGCACTATTACTTTGTTCAATAAATATTTTACATGTAGAAGTGTTATTGTTTGCATCAGGACTTGCCACCTTTAACTTTTAATTCTTCAAGTGTCATTTTTCTCTCTTTTCTCATTTATTTCATGTGGAATTAAGATACATGTATCTGTATACATTTATATATAAATATACAAGTACATGTAGATGTGTATGCATGCATGTGGCCTGCCTTATGTTTGTTGGTCATCCACACATCCCAAATGGCTGACCCTCTGTAAAGTGGACATTTTGCTCAGGTCCCAAGGGTGCCCACTTTCCAGAGGTTTTACTGTATATTAAATTTTTGTGGCACATTAAAATTTTCATCATTTTTTTTAATTTATCATTATTGTAATTTATTAATCAATATCATAATTCTGCAGTAACGATCAACACTAATTACTATTTTGACATTCAGTGGAAATTTTTATTTATCCAACTCAACAAGCCAAAGAAACGTCTTTCTTGGAAATCTCACACAAAATTTTTACCAAATTCTTTATTTTCTCCTTTTGGTAAAAAGCATGTCAAAGACTTATTCCTCGACCATAAAGATCTTTACTATCACTGAGACAGATGAATGTCTTAGAAAACAATTAAGTTTAAGTAATTATGATTTACTTGAATGAATTTGTTTTCACAATGTTTTATCCATGGTGGCATCAACATGGTACAAATCACTCATTAGCGCTTCACATTTATTGGGAGTGTTTGAATTCTAATTTAAAGTTCCAACGGGCTCTCAGATGTCTGTGAAGAGCCCATTGAATGGCAGATGTTTCATGACACTGGTTCTGCTATGCCTTTTGTTCTGTTTGTGTTGATTGTCATTGAGCAAGCTTTCGATCATCAGGGAAGGATTTGTTTCATACATCGCCGTCCTGTCTTACATATAATTTGCAGTGTATAGGAACAATGTACATGTATATGTATTTTTTCTATGGAAGGCTTAAATACCAGTCTTTGTCTCCTGGTTAAAAAAAAAATCTCAAGTCTCGTACAATTTCTTAATTTATAGCAGCCCCAGCCACATAAAAACTGAACACAGTCAAACACTGAGCATGGGTTCAACCTTTTGATTGGCTGGTGGGGCACACAGACCACCAATTTTGATGTGGCAGAGGCCTCAATTCCAGTAACGTGGTAAAGTTGGATGAAAAAATGATGGGGATTGATGTTATTTTCAACTGGGTATTTTAGGACTGAACAATGAACAGACATGAAGTTTGTTCCTTATTTGTTCTTCTTCTACCTTTGCTAAAGATGCCTTGAACAAATTCAACAGAGCATAACAAATGTGGTTCCCGTGGACCAGTATGTTGTTACATCAGGGGTCATACACCATCAGCTTGTCGATGTGAAGAAAACACATACAGTTTTGATGCATCATTAAAAAATTTGTATTGAACACAGGACAACTTTCAAATGGACATTCATCATGATGAAAAATGGCAGAACTATGAATGCATTAACACTTTCCAGTCTGAGTCAACAGCTTTCCTCGGGGCACTTTCCGCGCAATGCGCGGAAAGTGCCCCGAGGAAAGCTGTTGACTACCCGCTAATGGTAGATATGACATGTTGGCATTCGTTGGAAACGTCTTTCCATGAGGAATTCAAATATGAAATCGTAATGTACATATTTTATAAACTGTGTGAGTCCGCATATATGCGGACTCAGACTGGAAAGTGTTAATGGCCATAATTTTGTCCAGGTATGGGCATATGGGATTTTTTTGTTTTTGAACAGGACACCAGTGAGTCTCTTCTTCATACTTAATTCCAAAAACAGTTCTATCACTTCCAATTATGCTTTCATTTTGAAGCAACCATTTTGAACTAGCTTATGTACGTCAATTGTGATTCACCTGATAGCATTTGCTGCTTTTACCACTAAACCTATTTTTTTCACTGTAACCAAGTTTTTCGTGAAGTGCACTCCAAGCTGACCTGACTATTTCTGTGCAATGCATATACATGTACCAAGAATCATTCAAGTGCGAAACAGAAATAAATGATCGCACATTGGTTGGCCAGACCCAGGAGGCAGTTCTTTTGGTTATCAGGTGGTTATCATGGTTATTGAACATAGAAATTTTGGAAGGGCTGTGCAGGCAACCGTCTCGTGTTGGTCGGGTCACACAGCAAGACCTGTTTCGCAAGACCTCCCCCTCCCCCCCTTTCCTCCATCCACTCAAATAACTTACATGTACACTGAGTTCTCTTTTGACCCAATTAAAACAGTCTAAATACAAAACATGCTGTCTCTTCTGACAGTGGTCTCAAAGGACAGGTTTTTTGAGGTACGTACTGTACAGGTTCACCAACAGGGAGGGCAAGTGCCCCACAGTTATCAAATAGAGATCGTCAATCGACTGCATCCATATCTGTGTACGTGGACGTAGAGGGGAACGTCTCGCTGGTATCACCAGCAAGCGGGCCATCCCCACTAGCAAAGCAGGTAGCCAGAGTAGGCGGAGAATGAGCGCTGTCATCTTCTGAATGAGGCTGACTCTCCTCTGACATGTATTTGAGAGTCTGCTGCGAGTCCTCCCCCTGTGCCTCATCATCTTCACCCTCCTCCATGTCACTGATAAGACTGTCTATTTTTGGCACAATAGAGTCACGGCGGCGATAGAACAGAACATAAGCAGCACGAGTCATCACCTGCTTCTCGCTGATTGAGGACACTCGGCTATCGTCGAACAAACGCCAATCTGTAAGCGATCACATTGTTAAAAAAAATACATAAATACACACACACACACACAACTGACTTATCAGGGATACTCAAATCTATGCTCATCTTAATGGTTGCAAGCAGTTGTATACTTATGAGCATTTTTCAACAGTATTCTACACAAATTGTCAAATGCTATGAAAATTCTGTGCACTAGTACCAGCACAAGTGGCACAAAATGAATGGTCCTTATGATAACAACCTGTTTTGTTTGCATATATGGGAAGTAAATGTGCTGTTCCATCCATACCCATTACTTTTTAACACTTGCGGTTTCAAAATAGTATCTTCATTTGCCTTTTAAAGTTGCTACTTTGAAATCTTTTCCCGACACATCCAGAGAGGCTGGAGTGCTGACGTCACAAACCTAACACAGTGCGGAGAGCAGAGAGCAAGCATGGCAAGTTTGCAAAGTACTAGCTCTCAAAGTGTCACATGTCTCTCAATAACAAGAGTAGAAATGGGCACAGAAATAGGACCTTTCAGTCGAGCGCAAAAGTTTCGAGAACTATAATGGTAGTTGGTAGACCTGGCTCTGTGTTACAATGTTCTCACACACATGTACTCACCCACTTCATTTTGTTTGTAGTTTGAGACATCAGGGCAGCGTCCGAATGCCGTGTAGTGACCTCCCAATATACCACCATGGTGATTGATCACCCCATACAAGTCATACACGGGTGGGGGTTCCCCTTCAGGCCCCTTGCCCCCTGTGTAGGGACTCATATCTAGAGCACTGTAACAAATATACATAATATATAAATGCAGACTCTTGAGAAAACAAAAAGCCAGCATACATTACATAATACTCCTGGCAAAAAACAAACAAACAAAAATTAAAAAAAAACATAAATAAAAATAAAAATAAAAAAAACAAAAAGCACAAGTGGGCTGTGTGAACAGCCCATGCTCAGCTGACCAACAGATTCATCAAACTTGTGGCTCTGTGAACCTGGGATAGGATCAAGGCCACCCATACACTGAGTCAGTCTGACCTTTATGGAAAAACACTAACATGTGCAACATAAAGGTCCCAGTTCAAGTTATTGTGAAGAGTAAAATGGATGAATGTTGCACTGTGACCCAAGAAAAGTGGTCAAGGTCACTCATGTACATGTACTGTAACTCTTTTTTTCCTTTTAATCAATGCTGCCACAGTCCACATTGGTACACAATCCTGTACGAGTAAATGTCAGGAATCCTTACCCCAGTGTGAATTGTAAGTGGCTTACCAGATTATACATTCAAGCAAAAACTTTTAATTAGGGATCAACACCAACAAAAACGGCACTAAGAAGTCAACAAATTTGCATCCTGTTAACTACAGGTTTGACGAGCATCGTTGGGATTGTAAAAGTACCTGCGTCTGATGTTATAACCTAAATGTCTATGCAAGTTTAGAACTTTAAATCACTGGTGACTCAACCTGTTGTTAACTGGAAAGGGTGGAATGAAGGATACACCAAGACACTGACCTCATTGTAAGTTATATAAGAGCAGTGAGTTGGGTGCTAAGTGTCATTTTTTGATGGGATGACCAGCCCTCCTTGCAATCAGCAAAGACAATGCATGTACAGTATTCCTTCCCATTTCTTTAAACATGTAATATCTTGAAAGTGAAACCCAGCAGATACATGATGTCCCCAAAACCTGGCTGTCATCCAGCAGACACATACGCATGCATGCACACACGCACACACACGGAAAGGGGATCACCCTGGTATCAAGACCACCTTTTGTTGTACTTACAAGTGGTCTTTCTTTTCAAGCGATCTTTTAAAACTGTTGGTATATTCATTTACACTGAAAAGAAATGTATGGTAAATATATATATATATATATATATATATATATATATATATATATATATATATATGTATATATATAAACTGTCTTACCGAACAGGGAATTCAACCATCTTGTCAATTTTGTCCCTCCATATGAGATTGCGAAATGAGAATCGTTTGAGTTGTATAATGAGTGTATGTGGTAGGCGCCAGACTGACATCTGCTTGGTGGCCTGACGGTGTTCTTTACATCCAGGACAATACCTGCGAACAATACAACAAATGTTACAACTCTCCTCATGCAAAATACCTTATGCTGCATGAAGTAAAAAGGTCCAAGCTACACAGCGAGGTTTCTGCAAATCACAGGCAGCAACTTGGACAACAGATAACTGGACTATATGTATGGACTACAATATTACTTGTACATATACATGTGGAGGTTTTCCAATCAATATAGTCCCAACATGCATCGGTCTCTGGTGGACTTGACCCTGTCAAGGGGTCATTCGAATAGATTTACATTCACTGCAGCTGTTACCATTACAAGCACCTCATGAAAAAGGACAGGAATTACATCCACATTGGAATGACATGGCACCAAAATATTACTCTTCCTTCGTATCAGCTTACAACCATGCACTCCTGGCACATCGGGTATTTTGATGTACACGTACCACATTGCTTTTAGATTAATTGGTTTTTTAATCACTGAGGTATTAAAATTAAGCCATTTCTGTGAAGATTTCTCTAGAAGATGGAAGATAAATACAAATGTATGAGAATTTAACATCACACTTCTCTGGTACCATGCAATATGAGCTGCATGAAAATGGTGGGGTTGGGTAGATATAATGTGCATATGACCTTTCTGTTTTTGTGCAGCCTCTCATACAGAAAGCAACATTTACATCCTTAATTATACAAACAGGTGGTACAGTACCGAATCCTCCATGTATTTCTGAACCAAATAAATAAATTTATAAATAAATAAATTTATAAATAAATAAATAAATAAATAAATAAATAAATAAATAAATAAAACTAAGCAAAAACAAAATATCTTCCAACTCTTCATATCCAATACAGTCACTGTCTATGCCTAAACCTATACTTTAATTAATCAATATAATCTCCTGCAAAAACACATGCTTTTTAATTTTTTTTTTTAATTTTTCATTTATTATTTTTTTGGGGGGGGGGGTGAGGGAGAGCTGTTTGTCTGTTATTATCTTATATTTGGTAACCCATTTGAATTTAAAGCATGTAAGAAGGTGAAATAATGGCAAATAAATGACACAACACAAGTTACTGCTTATAATGTCAAGACCAAGTGAAATTATTTGTACTTGTGTATGCATTTTTACATAATGGCTTCAAAAACTAACGTTACCCCAGAAACCATAATGTTGGATGATAATATCTTATTTTTGTACTTTGTAGCAAATTTTAGCGTCTTAGACAATTAAACAATGTCCATGCTCGCACCAGACTCTGTGCAATGACTCACCCTCTTCAAACTACATTCCTAACAGTTGTAAATGAGAGAAAACAAGACTGCCAAAAATAATTATTCACACATTTACTTGTAAGTCCTCCATGCAAGGAGAGATTATTCACACAAATTTTAAAGATTTTTCAACTTTCCTGGAATTGTCTTTTTTTTTTTTTTACATTTTGGCATCACGTTTACATGGTGTATAGTAAATTCAGACCTACTCTATTCTGTTTTTGTGAAAAACTCATGTTAAAACAAACAAACAAACAAACAAACAAACAAACAAAAACATACCAAGCATCTTCTGGACTAAGAACTTCTGGCTCTGTGAACAGGGACATGCACTGTTCCAATGTTATATTATTGCTCTCTGCAAATAATAAGACTTGGATGAAATTCAAAATCTCTCTGCATATCAGTCTGGCATCAACAACAATGCAGCCATCATTTTCATCAGTTTCTACTTTATCCATTTTAATTATGCTATTTTACCAAGGACAAGTATTATACAGGTTACCATTACATTAGTACAGTGGTACAAAATTTGCAAGAACTTGACAATGTCTTGACATTGATCATGAGGGATCAAAGGTCAATGAAGAGCACATAATGCCCCCCATTAAAAGTTACCTGAAAGGGTCCGTCCTGCATGTCATCAAACACTTTTCTTGGTCACTAAAATAATACTTAACAAGTGCACAGTGATCCAAAAGATCTATGTCCCCTGCCACAATATACAGAAGAAAGCTACACAATGTATACAGTATGTCTGGATGCACAAAAATTGATAAGTTCTTTAGCCCTATGACCTTGAAAATACATCAAGGTCAAAAGCAATACATGGGGCACATGCCTTTGGTATGATGCATCTCTGGTATAAATTTCATTATTCCATCTCTAAGAGTTCTAGAGATATGCTGCTAGACACATGAAAATGGATGTGTTCTTGGGCGGCCCTGTTTTCAAGGTCAACAAGTTAATGAGTATTGCAGAGCAATACATAGTCCCCCGCTCGTCGCCCACGAGGTTGAATGGACTACTATATAGAAGTGTGACCTAGATGAAAAAAAAAAAATTAAAAGCAAGACGAAAAGGGTTGAAATGAATGGACTAGTGTCAAGTTCACATCCCTCATTTCCAAGTAACCTCTACTTTGGTTTCGTGCCACAGAAGCTGTTCAGTTTTGCAACCAAGATGATACAGGTGACATGAAAATTAATCAATGCATTCTAATATATTATCAAAACTACTTTTCTTCTAACCTAGTGACCTACTTTTGCCATGTGACGACAGCAATGCCCCAGGAACTATGCAAGCAACATTTTGGTAGCTGTAGGTGTTATGGTATTTGAAATATGGCCTGGACAAGGATTTACAAGAGTTTATACTGTGACCTACATATCTGACCTAGTGACCTATTTTTGCTCATAACACATTTTCAAGTCACAATGAATTAACAGGTAAAATTTCATTACAAGAAGTCAAAAGTAACACAAAATTATAGTCAGGACGTGAAAATACTGAACATTTACAAATCACTGTGACCCACATATTTGACCTGGTGACCTAGTTTTGCTTTATGGCACATTCTTAGATTAAGCTTCACATTTGTGTAAAATTTCATTAATCTAAGTAAAAGGACAAAAAAGTTATGGCCCGGACAAGATTTTGAATGGATTTCACTGTGACCTAGATATTTGACCTAGTGACCTACTTTTGCCATGTGACACAACAACTCCCCAGGTAGTATTAAAATAATAAATTTGGTAGCTGTAGGTATTATAGTAAGGGAAATATGGCATGGACAAGGTTTTACATGGAGTTTACACTGTGACCTAGATACTTGACCTAGTGACCTAGTTTTGCATCGTGACACACTTTTAGGTCACAATACATTATCTGTAAAATTTTATAAGAAGTCAAATTTTTTCAAGAATTACAGTAAGGACATGAAAATACTGTACATTTATGTATTACTGTGACCCAAATATTTGACCTAGTAACCTAATTTTACTTTACAACACATTTCCATGTTAAGTTTCACATTTGTGTAAAATTTCATCAATCTAAGTAAAAGGACAAAAATGTTATGGCCCCGACAAGTTTTTACATGGATTTCACATTGTGACCTAGATTTTGAACTTAGTGACCTACTTTTGCCATGCTACACTCCAGCACCCCAAGAAGTATGCACATAACAAAGTTAGTAGCTGTAGGTATTATGGTATAAGAAATTTGATGCTGACAAGGTTTTACACAGAATTTTATACTGTGACCTATATATTTGACCTAGTGACCTAATTTCCCCTCATGACACACTTTTGGGTCAAGGTACATTATCATGTAAAATTTCATAAAAAGAGGTCCAAAAGTTAAAAAAAATTAGTCAGGACCTGAAAATTCTGTATATTTACATATCGTGATGACCCAAATATTTGACCTAGTGACCTAGTTTTGCTTTATGACACTTTCTTAGACTAAGCTTCACATTTGTGTAACATTTCATGACTCTAAGTAAAAGGACACAAAAGTTATGGCCCGGACAAGATTTTTCATACATATGTACTCTGTGACCCAGATATTTGACCTAGTGACCTACTTTTGGCACACGATACACCTCTATCCTAGGAAGTACAAACACATTAAATTTGGTAGCTGTGGGTGTTATGGTGTTGGAAATATGGCCCGGAGAAGCTTCGGACGGACGGACGGACGAGGTGCAAACCTATAGTCCCCCACCAAGTGGGCGGGGGACTAAAAACACTAAACAGCACACATGCTCGTGGTATGATGCATCTCCATTGTAAATTTAATTATTCTATTTAATTATTCAAAAGCTTTCCTGTGTGCACCATGGGAGCACTACACCTACACAGTGCCATAGAAAGCTGTTGGCTGCAGGCTCCCCGGGGTTAATTCAGTCCCTGTTAGATGATAAACACACTTTCTGTGTGTTCATTTAATTTCACTGTGTTTCTGTTTTCACTGATTTTCCTGATGCTTCAAAACTGCCAAAATAAGAACCCAGTGGAAAAGATTTTTTTCATGCATAGGAATTAAAACAAAGTTATTGAATTTAAAGTTTCAGTGAAAGGTCCAAAATGCAAAACCCGCCAAAATTAGAATTTATGAAAATAAATTTATTCACAGTATTACGGAGACTCCAACCCTCCTGACTTGGGCCAGAGATCTCCCACATTCTTAGGAAAAACAATCAAATTTTACAACCTCCCGCCTGGTTAACAGTGCTCCCCATAGTAAGTGAATGGGACTCCCACTGAGAGCAGCAGTTTTCATAATTACCTCCTGTTTGCTGGGTTCTGCAGGCTGGAGTCTCCGTTATTATGGAAACTAGAACAGACATCGCTAACAGACTGGATACCCTTGCTTTGCATACACACGGACAGTTGGATAGTCAGACAGACTGTAGGGCAAGCTGAAAACACTAGATCCACCCCACCCCCCCAACTTTCTTTGTGGGGGTGTAATAAAATATTCTTTTGTGCACTTTGCTTCAATTTTTTTGGCAGCAAACTGGCAAGATCTATCATTTGTTCACAAACAATTCTACCTCTTATCCATGCCAGAGTAACCAAACAGGTCATCATACATATGTCTACAAGTTACTGCCGGTCAAGTCAATTTAAAACTGGGATTGAAATGCTCCTTACCGTCCCATCCCTGCGTGTGCATGCTGCTATCATCTTCGTAATCCTGCAACACACAATACGCAGCACATGTAGCACTTCAACAGGCTTTTATTTCACCCTCAGAAACCTAAACCTGCTGTATCTGTCTGCAAATTTTTCCCTACTGAAAATAACCAGCAATGGCCAAATGTGGTCAGTATTATGGGTACATTGTACCAAGACTGTGCACTGGAAGCTGCTAACACAGTCCTTAGCTGGAGGCCGCGGACACAGTCCCTAGCTGGCAACTGCGGACACAGTCCCTAGCTGGAGGCTGTTGACACCGTCCCTAGCTGGAGGCTGCGGACACAGTCTTTGGTTTTGGTCTTGCTCACCCAAAGATGCCAACACACTTCACCAGCCCTTTGCCCCTGTATTTTTGGACAAGCAGCCCCATCAAAATACAGTGAAACCTCCCTTCACTAAAAGCCCTTGGAACCGGACAATAGTGTTCAATATAAAGAGATGTTCAGTGTTGGGAGGTTTGCTTATACAGTGTTCTACTCTATATTGAAAATATACAATTGGGACCGATAAAAAGTATTCAGTGCCAGGAGGTGTTCGGTTCACTGCACCAACATTTGTCTGTTTGGAGATGTCAGAATCACACACTTTGTACACAGTCCAACTCTAAAAAAATTACAAAGTTTCACAAGGAAAATTATATGTTATTAAACGTTTTGAATACAAGTGCTTTATTTATCCCATGGAAATTTAATCATGTAACTGTGCTACCAGGACTTTCCTTTTATTTATTTCCTTTTCTGTATTTTGAAACTCCCATCTTCCGCATTTTCAAGATCACCTGTATACATATGGGATCTGGATTTTAATTCTCACTTTAAATCTTAATTTATTTGGGCTAATACAGCCTATGTCAAAATTTTACAGAGGAACGTGTGCAATATGGACAATAGTACTTCTATGTATATAAGTTAGACAGGGACAGGTTAGCTTATGGAGAGTAAAGAGTTCAGACTGCGGAATAGGGTAATGACTACTAGGAAGTGGTTTTGGACAAAAAGACACAAATACAATGGCAAGGTCACCGATGGAGTATACTGAACAAGATGCTACTGATTTTGCAAGATAAAAATCAAATGTTTCTGTGTAGAGCCTTTTGTCTCTGCAGCAGATAACTGATAATTTCATTACATGAAAAACCAGATTCACATCAGTAACCCCGGTGAACTTAAGAATTTACAATAGGTGAAAGTCACCCAGACACAATCCCAACCTGGGTCTCACCCAGATACATAATCCCACCAAGTTGTGTTCAGTTCTTACACACATGCACACGCAAACGCACACGTGCACACACACACACACACACACACACACACACACACACACACACACACACACACACACACACACACACACACACACACAAATCATGTTTTAATCTATGAGTTTGCTCTGTGCCAAGTCAACAAGGCCAGCTGGAGCATGACCAGCCAGGCAATACAGAAACCACCGCCTTCAAACCAGCTATATTGGTGCTTAAACAAAAGCTCTTTTCATGAAGATTTGAAATATACTATTTTATCTTTAATATATACATGTATGCATGTATATGGAAAAATCTGTGACTGGCGTATAATACTCATGCCAATGGTGTCCCTTTCAAACTTGGAACAAGAACTACTTATTTCATGTCCAATACTGCATTCCCTGTGGCACCCTCATATCACTGACCGACAGCAAAACTAATGAGGCACATCTTGACTAAAAATCTGACTGAACTGTGAATTTTCATTATTCCCCAAATGTGTCACAGTAAGCAAGTACCCCCCGCCCCCCAATAGGGAACATGACTTTCCTTATCAGATAAACCAGCATACGTACACATCAAAATAGCAAAAAGATGGTATCTACACCCTAGCTGAGCCTTTGAAGTACTCTGGGTAAGATTTGTAGACCCTTTAAGCATGCTGTAACCACCATGCTTACACTTACCAGCTGTTTGGATTGGACGAGGACATACGCTTTACACTTGTCATTGTTCTTCCAATCCACAGCAAAGAAGTCTCTGTGAGCTAGGTCTAATGGTTCATCTCCTGGAAACACAACAGAACCTTAAAACTAGACATACCTTCAATGCAAGCGTTGACTGAAGAGTCCGCCATTTGCTCAAATTAGGTCATGGTGACACCAAAATCTAATCAGTTCATCTTGCCAGGTAAGGTAAACATATTGCCAAATTTGAGCAAAATACATGGAGGCATTCTGTAGACATTGCGGTAACAAGAATGTGCACATCCGGACAGACGGAAATCCAGATGGACATCCGAACTGCCGGACAACCCGAAAACATAAAGGGTCCCCTCATGGAGCAGACCCTTAATGATGTATTTTCCAAAAAGAATCCTTGCAGCACAAGTTTGGAAAGAAACAACATTACAATAGCATGAGCTGCTATTTTGACACCATGTGGGTGATGAAACCATGTGACAGCAGTCTGGGTTGTAGTGGTATGTAGGAACAAATTTATGCACTTTGCAATGTGCCAGTTTTGGACGTGATGTGACGGTTGCTTGCACTGCCCATGAGCAGTCTCTGTTTTGTCCCAAAACAACGCTCAAAAGCAATCCAAACATACCACACTGAATGTTAACTAAACACTCTGCAATCAGAAGCACAATTTTAAATGAGCAAGTTTTCTACTGGGAGTAATTTTTGACTTGGTGCATCAAGGATGCTGTTTACTTGTAATACATCAGTCTATTGCTACAAATCTCTATACAAGAGGACTGTGACAGTCCTGTGTTCAGCTCACATGTACATACACCCTTGGGATTTTTCACGATTTGCCCCCAAAAAGATCAAAGAAATTCATAAAAAATCCAAAAATCACTGGAGCCTGTCCATTTGAACAAATCTGCTAGAGACCCACCTAAGGTACATTGCCACCAAGTTTAAAGTCAATCTAACTGAGGGTTTCAGAGAAGAAGTCAAAAATGTGAATCAGCATTAGACTGCCCATTGACTTACATAGTAATCAAGAGGAAAGGTGCATTTACCGGCAAGTACCCAAACTGAAAAAATCTTGGAAAATCAGTAATCCCAAGCATTGTCACCTAGCACACCATTTTGTTTGACCTTTCCATCAACAACATATCCACCAAGTTTCAGCTTAATCTTTGTGACGGTTCTGGAGAAGTCAAAATTAGCAATAACACACAAAAAAATCATAAAAAAATTGCAGCGACACTTTGTGAACAAATTCAGAACTAAGAGTCCCTAGGAGTGTTCCTGTGTGATATCGAAGCAATTGGCTGAGCAGTTTCAGAGAAGATTTTTTTAAGATATGCCCCCAAAAACAACAATATTTTTTTTAAAAATCCAAAAATCAATTGAGCATGGCCAATTGAACAAACTTGGCAGAGATCCACCCAAGGTACATTGCCACCAAGTTTGAAGTGAATCTGGCTGATGGTTTTGGAGAAGTCAATTGTTGACGACCGATGAAGGACCTCAAGATAAGTTCAGCTACTGACAAGTCAGCTGAGCTAACAATGGTACCTAGTCTACAGACCACTTCTGGTGAGAGACCAAAATTATCCTGTAAAGACCATCCTTCCATTGCGCTAGTCTATTTCACTCAACACCTTATTTCAAGACCACTTACAATATGAGATCACTTCTTTCCTGGCCAGTATAATGAACAGTCTCGAACAGCAGTTACCAATGTATCAACTTCAAAACATTTGAGCCAAACCAAAAATAAGCTGAAAATATTTTCTAAAGCCTCATCCCCAATATGATATATTAACATCAACTAAAGAAAAAAATCTTTATCTGTTTCAAACATAGTGAAGAAAAACCCCTTACACCATGTATACTGCATCCAAAGATCATCAGAACTATTGATTTTTCTTACAGAAAAAAAATTGCAACATTTTGTTATCCATTCTGATGAGGGTTTTTTTGACTTGTTTTTATTTAAATCTGTGCTTCGGTAAAAAGGCAAAGTCAAAATTGTCTTTGTCTTTCGTGCAAAACCATCAAGAGCAAGTTGTTACGCCGGGAATTGTACGTCAGCATGAAGATATCTCTTCTACAATTTGTACACCCAATATTTATGACAAGGGCAGTGGTATTGCATGGCAATACATAGCAAGTACATGTAGTGAGTCTGGACATCAACGGTACTTGTACATTCTTACAGTATAGGCAATATGGCCCACACAAGCATTTTCTGCTATGCGGTCACAGATCAAGGTGGTCTGAATTTGGTACACAACACACTGCTATCCCGCACCAAGTTTGGTATGAACTCCAATGGAAATATGGCCTGGACAGGCACTTTTGGATGGAAAAACAGAAGGCCAGATGAAAGGGGTACAAACAGCTCCGCCCCCCCCCCCCCCATTTCGGTAGGGAACTCATAACATCAAATCTCTTTCAATGTTTACTGCATGTGAAACTTTTGGTCTCAATGGAAACAGGTATAAAATGTTAGCCTCCCATTCAAAAGTGCAGAATATATATATAGTTACCTTGGTCTTCCAGCCTCTCAGAGCCTGGTCCACTCAGACTATGTCCATCTTTATCACATGGCTTTAAGTAAAAAAGAGGGGCAGGTTTTTCGGTGGGTTCCTGTTTTCTGCCCATCACGTACTTAGTAGGTAGGGTACCCGACCCACTCGCAATACACAAATCTTTCTCCTTCTCCTCCCCAACACAGCAACTAGCTATATCACTTGAAACTGGTGATTCATATGTAGAGAGATCTTGAGCTGGGTTCGGTAGTTCCGCCGGGACACTGTCACAGGAAAGTGTGTCAATGCCCGTGTCCTGCGACGTATTAGTCTGGGTCTGAAGGGGCCCTGGTGCATCATCACAAACCTCCTCCAGCCGTTCCATCATTTCCTGTGCTCCATCCATCGTCAATGTACAAGAGCTATCCTGAGTTGTGGTGGAGTCTGTGGTGTCATCCGAAAGTGAGTTATTATCACTTGCAAGGTCCATGTAGCTGATACTGGCACTTGTTGCCATGCTAGATCCTACCCCTGATGTCACCGTTGATGAGGCTACGTTACCGTTCGTACTATTGCCATTTGGTGCTTCCTCTGCACTTGAAGGGTTGCTGTCTCCCCCATTGCTGGTAGACGTGCAGTTTGGAGAAGGCGACTGCGACTTCTCTTCCTGGGATACTGGCGGCTGAAATACATCTACTGAATACCTGCAAAAGGTACAATCATATTTAGTGTTATTGATACAACGTAAGATTTCCGGCTTAAGTTGCCTGAAAGCATCCAGGTGTATAGTGTCATCTGCTTCTGTGTTGCTGGCTAGTTATCTCACCGGTCTCCGAAAAGACTTTGAGGGAAAATTATAGATGAGACCTGTCATGATTACGTGTCCCAGGTCAACAGCTTTCCTTGGCATGGGTTTGGGCAAACTGTGCCCCAACCCACACTGAAGTAAGCTGCAAAGCTGCAGACTGAAATAATCACCAGCAAGCTAGTGTACAGTGTAGTCTCCAGACACCACCCCTAAGGCAGGCCTGAAGGTGGTCATGTACAGGTGGTCTCTCAAAGGAGGTCAAGTCACAGAAAAGACATCATACTGGACCTGACAAAAGTGGTCTTAATAGGCAACTGGTCTCTCCAAGGAGGGTATAATGCATGTTACTAGAATGAAAATTTCAAAATATATATTTTTGCCGCATAACCTTAACAATAACAAAATAGTACAGTAGTCCCTGTTACCAGAGACCCCTGTGGTGACAGACCACCCTCTCATGAGAGACTGCTTTCCAGATTCCCAAGTCCTATACTTCCCATGTTAGTTTACCTGTCATGAAAGACCACCAGTCTCATAAGTACACTTTTTTTTGTTGCTGTAGGGGTGGTCTCTGGTGACAGGGACCACTGTATCTTCAAAGGAAGGCAGTCGATGGTTTGGGTCTCCACTGGTCTGGTTGTTTTCATCAACATAACCTTGCTATATATTGTTAGGAGCTTGTGAAGTCTTCCTGTACATGAATCTGTTACATCATGAAAGGCTGCCTCCCATTTGGCAGATGAGCACAGGCTTCATTTCAAATGCTACTCTATATTTAATACAAAGAGAAACTTAACAAACCTAATTCTGTAAGCCCATGTACCCTATAGGACTACATGCAGCACATTTTTCCCAGAACCAGAGAGCTGTGTGCACAGCCAGCGCTGAGCTGAGCTGAGCTGACCTTTAGCTTCAGTTACAACTTAAACTGAGCCTGGATGAGTAGCGCAGAGCAGAGCTGAGCTGATCTGAACTAAACTGATGTTTCAGCTGATAATATATGGTTATCACTGATCCACATACTTGACCTAGTTGTACTGAGACATGCATTTTAGAGTATACCTG
Source organism: Hermodice carunculata (assembly GCA_964020975.1). Lineage (NCBI taxonomy): Eukaryota > Metazoa > Annelida > Polychaeta > Eunicida > Amphinomidae > Hermodice > Hermodice carunculata. The sequence goes on from OZ026622.1 coordinate 3,345,390, forward strand.
ACACCTGTGGATGTAACGTTTCATATACACAGTCTATGGACAAAAATGTCCCAGGTCAAATGAAAACAGAGCAACAAACTAATAATTTGCATTTTACACATAGTTGGTTGCTTAGTTTTCATTTGGCCTTAATAATTTGATAGAACAGTTTATTAAACTGTTCTATCAAATTATTAAAGCAGAAACTTCTGTCTTGACATGAGGCGAGTAAACATGGTAAGGAAGTCCATACCTAGCAAATGCTTCCACCATTTGGCACACACGGGAGAAGGTTGCACAGCACTGAGGCAGACTGATGATGAACGGATTGCCCACCAACTCTGGCACCTGGCGACAGATTCCCCTGTGCTTTTGATGCCAGTCATTCTTTTGACAGGACCTGTGAGTCAAGAAGAGACCCAACACACAGGTATGTATTAGTTTTGCCTTCGAAATTCATACTGAGAAACGACGTCACACAATTTACAACATTATATACTGAGTTAAAAAATGTCGCATCCAATCACTATATTCATTACACTGGAACATACAGTCATGTTCTAAAAAAAAAAAAAAGGAGTGTGGTCACAAATTTAAGAAGTGAACCACTTTTTTTAAGTGTGACGAACAATTGGTACAAAGACAGTGCAAACTTTGTGACGATGGAATCATAATGGAATTCAGACTCTGATGGTAAAAAAGTGCAATTTCTTCATATTTATTGTTCTTTACACTGAAAAAAAAATACTACATGTCACATTGAATTAGCCTCAGGATAAACTTCCAATCTGGCATAACATCGTGGACTTTTACATTTTAATGGGAGCTTTTGAAGTAATAGCAGATAATAAACATGCAATGAATGATATGTACACTAAATTTTCACTGAAAGTCATCTCCATTTGCACCTGGGATGCCTTGGCTGTTACATGACAAAGTCCTCATAAGGACAAACACAGCTAACAGGAAACATGGCTAAATTTGTGTAATTTATGAAAGGCACAAGCTAACAATGATGGTATGTGGTAGTTAACGCTACACGTTCCAGACAGGAACTCAACCGAGAATTTCGGATCATTTACAGCCATCTACATTCACCCTTCCCATGGTATGCCAATTATTTCAACTGCAATATCACCACAGTCATTGCATGCAGTTTGTCACTGTGAACAGCGTGTAACCAAGAGTCAGATGCAAGAATATAAAATGTTACGGTTTTGCCAACATATTCAGTTACATTAGCTTTGTGAGCATATCCCCGCATTCAATATAGCACCATTTCACACTCTTTGATAAGCCTGAATGATCTGTATTATAATACAATCTTGGCATTAACAGTTTTCTATCAAAACGTAAATTTCCAAAGAGCCATTACAACTTGCCTGCTGCAGTGAAGGCCTGTATCAATAACCAGTCACCTCGTCCATACTGGCCTATCTCACCACTTTGTACAGTAGTCCCTGTCTTGAACAACCCCTCCTATGAGCGACCACCTGCTTTGACCGACCACATTTGGTCGCCAAAGTTGTTTTTCTTTAATAATTCACCTCTTATGAACAACCACCTGTTCAACGCGACCAGTGACCATGCAAAATGAACCAATTTTGCGACAGCATAACACAAATTTAAGCCGTATCTGGCCACTACACCTCAAGTCTGCCAACGGAATACATGCATGCAACTCATCCATTGTTATGAAATTTACATGGTTCTTGTCAAATTTATTGAGTGCAAGCAATAAAGGATTTCTTTCTACGGTAAATTGCCTTGAACAACTTTTTAATTTGATCAATCAGTATCTATTCCTCCTCACGAGTGTAGGATCTTTCCATTTATTTACATTTTTACAACGGCAGTGAATGTGGCTTACTCCGAATGTATCGGGCCTCTCCATAGTGGATCTCGACTCCAGAGGATTTCGACCATCATATTTCTTTTTCTTTCTCTGTATGCTGGGATATTATGGATTGTTTTCTGAGCTAAACTTCATAATGATCCACAGAAATTTACTTGTGATGAGAACTTTATCGCTCCCACTCAACTCCTGTTCGTTCACATCATCCATCTTGAAATGCTTGAAATCTGAATGCTCAACGGAGGTTGCCGGAACGTCCGGAGCAACTTTCATTGTTTACCGGAGCTACGTGGTCATAAATTTTTTTGCATGCGAAACCTAACCTACCTGTGGTAAATAAGTGGAAAGCCCAGAAATATTTATTATTTAGTATTCTCATTTCCAAATGAACCATGTTTGATGATACTATATTTTATAAAATGAACGATGAAAACTTTCGCCAGATCAAAATCATTTGGAACCCCAATCAAACATGTGCTTGCCTGCTAGAGCACGTGCCAATTTTGATATCACTTTGACTATTGACTTTCCTATTTTTGAGAGATATACTATATTTGTACGATACGTTCTTGCATATTTTTTATGTGTTGATGCTATATGGCTGCGTCAAGTTTTCTTTATGAATTTCTTATCTGTTATATGTACAAATTATACTATGTTACTACATTGCAATTGATACGTAATACTTGGTACTTACCAACCTTGTGTACAGTCGTCCCTGACAATGCATATCTCTATTTCATATCCGACCCTACTATTATTCTTTTACTGTATTTACTGTTTTATATATGGTTGGCTAACTTTTTTGTTACCTGCTATACTGCCAAGTATCGGAAGACTCTGTTGGTACTTTATGTTCATTATTCCTTAGTTAGTAGGAAACTTACCCGTATGGACTTCTACTTGCTCGTCGTCTGTCCACTCCTAATTTTACTTGCAGGAGACATTCATGTAAACCCTGGTCCGGTAGGTGGCCTTCATGACATCAAGTTATGTCATTTAAACATACGAAGTCTATCCCACGATAAATTAAGGCATATCCGTGCAGACATAGCTATTGATATTATAGCACTATCGGAAACATTTCTCACTGACTCTACGCCTGGTGACAATCTCAATTTGCCAGGCTTTCATGATATTATACGTAGGGATCGCCGGCAAGGGCTTGGTGGTGGAGTAGCTTTATATTGTTCTCAAGCCTTTACTGTATCAAGGCGTCACGACTTAGAAATTCCTCAAATAGAATTACTTTGGGCTGAAATAAGGGTGCATAATAATAAATTTCTTCTCGGTGTGGTGTATAGACCTCCAAATGTAAATACTTACTTCTGGGAATATCTCCAGGATAGTATTGATCTGGCAAAAAACTGTAATATTCGCAATATTATTATAACCGGTGATCTCAATTCCGACTTTAGTACTTTTTCCGGGCGTAAATTAAAAGACTTTTGCACTACTAATGTACTCTCCATTCACATCGATGAGCCAACTCGAATTACTGAAAATACAGCTACATGTTTGGATCAAATTATTTCGAATATTCCCCACTTTGTATCTGAACCCCGGGTTACTCCTCCATTGGCAAACTGTGACCATAGTATCGTATCACTTAATATAAGATTTCAGTGTAAAATAGATCCTGTATACTATAGACATATCTGGGAATTCGGGAAGGCGAATTTTAGCCACTTTAGAAATTATTTAGATCAAATTAATTGGGACAACTGTTTTGAATCTAATGATGTGGACATAAGTTGTACAGCCTGGTCAGAGCGTTTTTTAGAAGCGGCAAGAGAGTGTATTCCAAATAAAGTTGTAACTGTTAGGCCTCATGATCTCCCTTGGTATAATACCACTCTTCGTTGTTTCAAACGTAAGGTCATGAGAGCATATACCAAGGCCAAATTGATATCCCGCGAGCAACCTCATTCGCCAACCCGAGAAAGTACTGCAGCCTGGGCAGTGTACCATCAACTCAGAAATGCGTATCAAGAAAACCTAAAGCTCGCTGAGAGTGAATATAATAATAATCTTCGTGAATCTTTATCTAGTGGTCCCACGGGCAAAAAAGCATGGTGGCGGACAGTCAAACATTTTATGAAACGTAATCAATCTTCTGCAATTCCCTCATTATTGATTAATGACAATCACATTACTGATAGCCAGTCAAAAGCGGAGGCCTTCAATGAATTTTTCTTGAGCCAATGTAACATTGACTCCTCGACTGCACCTATTCTTCAGCAGCCTGAGTTACCTAATAATACTTTAAATGATATTGTAGTAGAAGAAAAAGAAGTACTTGATATTCTTAGATCTCTGGATGTCACAAAGGCCACTGGTCCGGACAATATTGGTCCCAAATTATTACGCGAAGCTGCACCTTCTATTTATAAGCCTCTCACAAAATTGTTTAATTTATCACTGCAGAAAAAAACTTTTCCTTCTGAATGGAAAAAGGCAAATGTTTCTCCTTTATTCAAGAAAGGCGAAGCAAATTTGTGTAACAATTACAGGCCTATATCTCTGCTAAGCTGTGCAAGTAAAGTCATGGAAAAAATTATATTTAAACATGTTTTTAATTTCTTCAGGGATAATTTAGTTATTAGTGCAAATCAGTCTGGTTTCATGCCTGGTGATTCTACTGTAAATCAGTTATTATCACTGTACCATGAATTGTGCTTAGCCGTTGATTTACAGAAAGAAGTCAGAATATTTTTTTTTAGATATAAGCAAGGCGTTCGACAAAGTTTGGCACCAAGGTTTACTTTATAAATTAGAAAAAAGTGGTGTCAGTGGAAATATTCTCTTGTGGTTCAAAAATTATCTTTCTAATCGTAAACAACGTGTAGTTGTTAACGGTCAAAGTTCGAAATGGGGGACAATCAATGCTGGAGTCCCCCAAGGTTCAGTTCTTGGACCCCTTCTTTTCTTGATCTTCATTAATGATATTGTTGATATAGTCCGATCAGAAATCAAGCTTTTTGCTGATGACACTTCTCTATTTCTGACTGTTGACCACCCCATTACAGCGGCTGCCTCTTTAAATCATGATCTCTCTTCTATCGCTAGATGGTCTGAAGATTGGCTAGTGGCTTTTAATGCATCTAAAACCGACGCCATGATTATTACTCGGAAGCAACAGTCAACAAACCATCCACCACTTTTATTCCTAGGACAGCAGTTGAATGATGTCAAAAGTCATAAACATTTGGGCCTAACATTAAAATCTGATCTCAAATGGAACGAACATATAAATAATATTGTAATAAAAGCAACTAAGCAGTTAAATATTATGAAATCTCTTCAATATACTTTGGACCGAAAGACACTCGAGGTTATATATATATCTTATGTGCGACCCATACTTGAGCATGCTAGTGTCGTGTGGGACGGCTGTACACAAGGCGATGAAAATGGTTTGGAAAATGTTCAGTTGGCTGCAGCTCGGGTTGTCACCGGGGCAATGAAAACTACTCCTACAGTAAAACTTTATGAAGAGACTGGCTGGGAGCTACTTTCTAAAAGGCGTGAGAAATCTAAATAGATTCAGATGTATAAAATTGTTCATAATTTAGTACCAAATTATTTACGAAATATTTTTCTACACTTTCCAACTCCTGATATGACGTTCAATTATTTTACTCGCAGACGGTCTGACCTACCACACTTTAGAGCCCGTACAGATCTTTTCAATAAGTCCTTTTTCCCTTCCGCTACACGGCTCTGGAACCTCCTTCCTCTTGCGACTCGAAATTCTCCTTCCTTATCACAATTTAAAAGTAAACTAGAGCATCAAACTGTCCGCCCAGTCAAACATCCCTCACTTTATTATGTAGGTAAAAGAAAACTCGCTGTTCTACACGCTCGTCTGAGGATGGGTCGCAGCCAACTGAACCAACACTTATTTCAGATTGGTGTAAAAGATTCACCTGACTGTATCTGTGGAACTGGTATAGAGGACGTCTGGCATTTTTTCTTGTCGTGTCCCCGATATATTGTGCCTCGTAATAAATTACATTCGTCTATCATAAACCTTGCTCCATTTACACTTGAAACCCTACTTCTGGGTTCTGCTGTTTGTAACGTTGAAAATAATAAAACAATATTCCTCTGTGTACACGACTATATTGAGGACACGCGTAGATTTCAATTTGATGCCATCACATAAATCTAGAATATGATCAACTTAATTTTGACAAGGAAAATTTATATATAATCGGCAATGCAACTTGCTTTTTTTTGCCTGTGGGTTCGAATCTTAATTTTGATCAAATATGTGCTTAGTAGAGACAGTTCTTAGCCCCCTATCTGTCCTGTTCCTGTATCTGTCATCTTCTTTTGTGTCTCTTACACGATCACTTATTCCTGCCAGGTGTTGCTATCGATCATCTACGCACATTTGATCATTCTAAGTGATTGTGTAATTGCTGTGCGTCATGTGTCGTCCTGTTCCAAGCGTCCTTTCTCTACAAGAGGGATTAATATAGGGCATAGCCCTCTTTCCCAATTGTTGTTATTACAGTGTGAAGATGTTTATATTGTATTTGATTAATAAAATATGTTTAAACCAGAGCACGTGCGACTGACACTGATGAAGTGCATGCCAGATCCATTTTTCCCACGGTCCAGAACAAGGTCAACATGGCGCCCAAAACACACGTGGTGGCAATGGGAAATGGCCGAGTATTATTTTGATATATAACTTATGAATTACGGTGAGTTAGGCACCATCGAATGTGTAGAATAAAGTTAAGACGGTGAGTAATGCCGTCAAAACAATTTTATGACAGTTTAAGCTGGTTACCTTGCAAGCGCAAGCTCCGTACCCAGTGATGTATCAGGCCCATTGAGCGTAATGGGAAAATGACAAAGCTAAAGACCAGCAAATATTTTCAAGTTGCGAAACACATCTTTCAGCACCCAGACAAGAGTTCTTTATTGAAATAAAAATTTTAAGGGTTGTAATTGTTAAGTTTGATAAATGATATAATTTCTCTTCAAAGCATATGTAAATGATAATGATGACCTGGTGGTGGCAGAAATTTGTGTACCTTGCTACCTAAGTACCTGGACAAGTCCACCATGGATTTGAGGTGGTGCATATGCGATTCCTCCAAAGAGCAACCACCTGCATTATATGACTGCTTTTTTGTCAGCGCTAGGGGTGGTCGCTCAAAAGAGGGACTACTGTAACACAATATGGTTTATACTTTTATAAAACAAAATGCCTCCCCATGTTCCAAATAAAATCCCATCCGAATCACAACGCATAAGAATGAATTTAGTCCAGACAGAACTGGTTACATGCAGCCATGACAACACGTTCTGATGGCATGTACATCCTGTCCTTTCTTTTCAAGAGGGATCATCATTTTCAAGTTGATAAACTTAAAAATAATGGCCTCTTGTGGCTCTTATTCTTCATGACAACAAACTCACTGGTCGCAGTATGCTGAACGGTAACATTTGGTGCAGCGCTTGAGTTTAGCTCCTGGCTTGGGTTCTCGGTGACAAAAGGAACAGAGGCTTGGAACCATCTGGGGAAGCAAGGTCCTCTGTGAATGATAAAAATAAAGAACAGGTACAACAACTTTATTACACACTGCATGGGGTTATTTTTCTTCCTTACTTTTGTACTTAATATTTGTCAATCCATTCTGTTCTTGTGGGGACCAGAGTCCCAGCACTAAAACTTTCTGTTTCAATCCATAGTTTTCTGTAACACACAACACAAGAACTCCCCATAAGCGGTTTTACCATGAGAAATATTAAGAGAAAATGCTCCTGTATCCTCAGTCCAATATATCCTTTCCAAAGTTGTAAAGTCCAATATCTCATTTCCAAGGTTGTAATATCAAACTAAGAATGCTGACAATATCTTGTAAGTCAGCTCATTCCAATACAGTACTTGTGTACGCCTAAAAGTAGTCTGAAAAATGTAATGTTTTATCAAAATTTGGACTGAACTTCGAGCATTCCTTTGAATACATGAAGATCAAGTGCAGCCATGACCCCAGGACTCACCTGCACAACTCCTATCTCCAGTACAGGTTCTCCAGCCATCTTCTCTGATAAAACTTCACTCCTGTAACCATGGAAACATCAACATACACTTGAATCAGTCTTATAACCATAAAACACTGTCTCTTATAATTTGGAAGGGCCAGGCCGGGGCGGAGATGTCTCACCTTTAATAGGGTGCAATGGATAGTCTAAAACCGCAACTTCTTACAAGATGGATCTCGCAATCTTCAATCTACAATATCATGAATAGTCTGTGCTAAATTGTAGAGCTATCATTTATGATATAACTCAACATTCTTCCAAGTCTTCTTTCACAAGGATGCAAAAACATTAACCTTCCTGGTATAAATGATGTATACAGTGTATGTGAAAACCTTTGCTGGAAATATTTTGTTGCTTGATTACCATGGCATTATGCAAGTAAATTAAAACCAAATTTTTACAATTCTAGTCTCAGTGATGCTCCTTCTGCTCATTTTGTGTTCTATTTGCTGAAGAAATGATGCCACACAAATGTTCTATAGTCTGTCCTTTACGTTTTGTATTATCTTTAAAAAGTAAAGTGCATAGTCATCCAAGAAAGAAAATGCAGGACTGAACCTTTTAATACCCCATATGCATATTAATTTCCCACCACAAAGCATGGATTTGACGCCTGGCGATCACGGGGGACGTGAAGGTCACATCACTGTCACAGACAGGGCCATGTGCTCATTTCTCACAAAATTAGCGTTTTTTTTGGTGACAAATTCATGTGCACAAATGCCAAACTGGTATTCATCTAGTACTTCCCAATCCATGTATAAGAAAAATACTCCATCTGCCTTTAATAAGTATTCTTTATTTTCAAATTATAAGTAATATCCACTTTGTCCACACAGGTACTGACCCATATCTCGCCAAGCAAGACTAGGCAATCAGGTATGCAGTTGTGGTGGGAAATTAATATGCAAGTCTCATATTGTGGCTTACACCATGATGCGGTCCTTGGCATTGACACTGGTCAGACTACTGCCCTTGCTGAAGAAAGTCAGGATTCTGTTCTTGTAGGCTTCAAACACGCGCAGCTGCAAGAAATACAATACATGCACATATATTACACAATACACACACACACATGTGTGTATATGTATGATAATATGTAAATTATTTATTACAGTATATTATACAGATATTGGATGGCAGGGAGTCCTATATGAAATTTATGGGACGATGAAACGTTATATTGGGTGAGGCGAAGCCGAACCTAATATAACGTTTCATCGTCCCGTAAACTTCATATTGGACGACCTGCCATCCAACATCTGTTATATTCTGCAATTTGTATGATTTTCCTTGTATAAATATAGAAGTCTGAAGCACTCTATAGTTAAATCACAAAATTTATTTCCCATTGAAATTCTATACATTTTGCCTGAAGCTAGGGAAAAGCCCCAGTGAACGTCATTTGCGTTATGACGTCACGCGCGCACGGGGATTCCCTCGAGCTGTCCAATATAACGATCCAATATAACATTTACAGGGCAGGCACATGGTACAAATAGAGACAGCTGATTGGCTACTAATAGACTAATGCAGAATATATACTGTAATAAATAATTTATATATTATCATACATATACACACACATTGTATATGTTTATGCACATGCATATGTTAGACACACAGACATAGATATGTATTTGTGTTGTAATTATGTAATTAACAACTATTGGGCCAACTTTCAAACTGTGGATGGTATGGCACTCACAGCCCAAAGGTTTACAGACGGACGGATGGATGGACATGAGTGATGCTATACACTCTGGGACCTTATGTCAGCAGAGCTAAAAAAGCCAAACTAATCTGGCTACTTGGCATCAGACTAATCAGATATACAATCATCACAAATCATGTGCCCAATATCTAAACTTAAATATTGAGTACTTACATCTTCAGCATTGACTCCTGTTTTCTGGGAAACAATTTCTTTCAGCTGATCCACAGTTGCATCCTGATTCAGCCGGACCATGTACTACAAGAGTCAGTCAAGTCGAAATAAGAAACTTGGGATTTAACAAGTTTAACAATTGGTAAATATGTTATCAAATTAACACGTTAACATCTCATCAACTTTCCAGAATAATTTACTGCAGATTAAAGACTTTACAATATATTTTGTGACAAATAAACAAGCGAGTAACTGAAATTATTCACAGAGTGGTCTATTTCTCCTGTTGTAGTTTCCATACCTTTATCCTGACTACTTTTTATATTCACTCTTTACTTTGAATTTATTTTGCTTCTCTTATTAAATTGTCACTTTGGCATATGGACTCCCTCTGCCAATGCAATCAACTGAACAGAAATGCAGAATTTTATCCTTAATACATAAATAAGATAACCTTTCCTGCCTTACCCTAACAGGTTTGCGGTAAGGATCCTTGGATGTGAAAATAATCGGCAAGGAACGCTGCTTCTTTGGCAAGGGAACTGGCAAGATCATAAAGGGGTCAAAGGTTATGGACACCTGCAAAGCAAGAACGTGTCTATGTAATGGAGTTAGAGAGTCAGAAACCTGTAAAGAACAGTCAAGACTTCATGATGCTCAAAGTTAAACAAAAGTTGTGAAATGGGGTCAAACCTTTCCGCAGGCTCAAAGTCAAACAGAAACTTGTGCAATGGGGTCAAACCTCAATGAAATCCCACAGTTAAACAAAAGAATATGGAGGACGGAGCTTCACTATTGAAGGCCTTGAAAATTTGCAGAACAAGGTCAGATCAGTACTCAAAGATGGTACAAATCTCTCTCTGAAGATCAGTGTTGCATTGTCACATTATCATCAAGAGCCTGCTCAACCTTTCAAACTGAACAAACCATTAACTACACAGATTTTGGTGACAGCCAGTGTTTATTGTAATTATTCTACAAGTATATGCATAAGCAATTGGTCCAGATTTCCAAATTGTTTCTAGTAACCCAGGTTTTACATCATTCTACTTGACCCTAGTAAAGGCATTGGTCAGTGGTTTCAGCCTGACTTACTAGCTCAGGCAATGCCAATACCACTGGCTTGAGGCCTCTTGGTATGTGAATGAAAGCTTTTTTTATGGAGAAGCCCAACAGGCCATTTTCATCTTAATTTTGGGTAAAAATAGTTACATGTATCAAGAGCTGGTATTGAAAAGGTTTCACCCAAGAACATCCCACAGTACCACACTACCCACCTTGTTACATGTTGGGCAAACCAACGTAGACTTGTGTTGACCTTGGAACAAATCCACCAGGAATGAATCGTTTCTCTTTTTGTGAACCTGCCACGCCTCACTAGCAACAACCTGCACAAGAAACCACCACACAAACATCAAAAACAAAAACAAAAACAAAAAAACAAAAAAAAAACCAAACCAAAACAAAACAAACAAAAAACAAAAAAACAAAACAGAACAAACAAACAAAAAAAAAAAACAAAAAAAAAAAAAAAAAACAAAAAAAAAAAAAACACCCCCCCCATGTATGTACAAGTTAATGACATAAAGTTTCCCATAGCAGATTTTCAGGGAAGTAAACTACAGGACAAACTGTTGACATTCAGTGAGGCCGGATTTGTTTACTCACTAGAAGGCTCTGCTTGTAAGGACCTACATGAAAATACCATGCCCAGGCTACATGTGGTGCCATCTGCAACACATACCCTCTTTACCCTATGTTTACAACAAGTAAACTTTTTGACCTCTGTTAAATATTCTTCCTTTTTCCACTGCCAGAAATAACAGTCTCTCCAATATTTCAAAAGAGTCTTGAGAACAAGAGGCTTGTGCCAGTCCTGTGCTCAACTGACCTTATATGCACAAACTGAAGTGGTCTTGTGAACTTCAGAATGATATCAAGGTCAGCTTTGTTTAATACCATCATCACTGTTGAACATATCCTCTTGATGTCTTTTTTCTGAATTTTTATTATTTGTTAAAAATCAGAAAATTAAAGCACCACCATACAGTGAACAAATTTGAAGGAAATTAAGTCCACTTGCATCACCAATAAGTCTGAAGGGGATCCAATTTACAGTTTAGGAGACAACATCAAGAAAAATGACAGCACACAAAAATTCCTTACAACACAAAAACTAATTGTAGTGCCATTTGTTGGACGAATTTAGTTCTAGAGGTCACCAGAAATATCCATATGCAATCTCAAAGCAATTTTCTTGCAAGTTTTGGAGAAGATACTTTAAAGATTTTGTCATAAAAAACAACAAAAAATTTCACAAATCATGGGAGCATGACCATTTGAATGAAATAGGTAAAGACCTACCCAAGGCACAACAGCACTTAGTTGGAAGTAAATCTGGTTGATGGTTTTGAAGAAGTAAAAATTGTGACCTACCATTGCATCCCCATTGACTTGCATAATGATTGTAATTAATGGAAATGTATGCATTAACCATTAACTACTCATTTTTTTTTTTAAATCAGAGATGTGAAATATAATCACCTGGTGAACACTTTCATTTGACCCTTTCACGAGGTACATTTCCACCAAGTTAGAGGAATCTGTGCAATGGTTTTGGAGAAGTCGAAAATAGCAAAACACACAAAAATTAATAAAAAATAGAAAAAGATCGCCACACCACCTGGTCAATAAATTAAGGTCTTGGGCATACAGGTTGACAACTTTCAAATTCAAGGACTTTTCCAGGACTTTCCAAGATGTCATTTTTTGTAATTCAAGAAATCGGCTGGTTGCTGTTTCCCTGCCTATTCCTGTATTATTTTTAAACAAGAGCTTGGGTTTCACAAAAATATACATATACAATTAATCTACATGTCCAAATGACTTACTTTACAGCATTATGTTTTTCATAACAGTAAAACTTGGACTTCCAAAATTGCATTTACTTACTATAAAATCATGAATTCAGTGACATCAATGAATAAAAGTTACATATCTTGCGTGATAGTGCGAGGGGTACTTCTCCAGAATATTTCAAAATTTGTGGTGTAATGGATTCCAGTACATGCTGAGCTTAAATATCTGATAGATATTTATGTAAACTGAAGGTAAAGAGCTCCTTTGAATATGTGAAAACATTTTAATGATTAGGCCTACAACCAACAGGCTTACATGTTATGGATCCAACTGAAAGTCTTTTTTTGCAACTGCTTGGACCATACCGTGTTGCTGCCATCATGAACAGATTATACAGGGATGGACCAGTTACCTTCTCATTTTTCTAGGAAGGTCATGAACTCTGCTACCTACCTAATTGATACATTGTGTCTGTTGTACATGATAACTGGCTATACATGATTGGTCAGACCCAATTTGACGAGGACTGCCAAGCCCATATGGGTTAAAAGAGGGTAAGAAGCAAACAGATACTTTGTAATTTGCAGTCACGTTACATTTTGGCAAACAGCTGTTGACCTGCCACTTTAGAGGAAATGATAGAAGAATATTCAACAAAAATGTGTGAATAAATGCAAGAAGTTTGGGAAATAAATTCATATTTTTGGAGATATAGTAGAACTTGGTTCATTTGTCCATGCTTAAAAGAATAAAATTCAAAGATCTTTTCCCAAGACTTTCGTCCAAAATTTTTAAAAATAATTTTTAAGTTTCTAAAGCCTTATAAATGCATGCAGGAAAATCAAGTGTCTGAAGGCCTTCAAGCACATGTGCCAACCTTTCCTTGGGGCCTCACAAGTGTTCTATGCAATTTTGAAGCAACTGGCTTAGTGCCTTTGGAGAAGATTTTTTACACATTTTTGCCCAAAAATGAACACAAAACTTTACAAAATTCCAAAAGTCATTGAAGCATGACCATTTGACTAAAATTGGTAGACACTCACCCAAGGAAGATCCCAGACAAGTTTGAAGTGGATCTGGTGGACAGTTTTGGAGAAATCAAAACGTGACTTTAAGTTACCATTTCAATCCCCATTGACTTGCAACAATAGTTAATGGGAACATATGCATTACATGTACCCAATAATTGATGGAATTGTAAAAATTTTTAATGACCAGAAATGTGGAATATCTTCACCTAGTGAACAGCTTTGCTTGACCTTTCTTCAAGCTACATTTCCACAGAGTTTCAGAAGAAGCTACGTGACAGTTCTGGAGATGTCAAAAACTGCAAAAACATCCAGAAATTGGGGAAATTTTTTCTTAAAAATTGCAGCACCACCAGGCAAACAAATTAAGGTCTGGGGGTCCCTTGAAGTATCCCTATGAAAAATTTAAGTAATTGGCTGAGCAGTTTCAGAGATGGAGATTAGGATTTTGCCAAAAACTGAACAAAAAATTCATAAAAATCCAAAAATCACTGGATCGTGACCAATTTTGAAGACCTTGGTAGACACCCACTCAAGGTAATTCACATTGAGTTTGAAGCAAATGGTTCCGGAGCAGAAATTGAAAATGTGAAATGTGAATGGATGGACAAACGAACAGATCATCACACATCCTATAAGCTCAGCTGACAGACAAGTCAGCTGAGCTGGACATTAAGATTGTCTGGCAATCAAACTTTAAACTTTCTCATTTACATCAAGTGGCCATCAAGAAACTGAAAACTTGAAAGAACTCACTTCATCTGGTCTGCCATCTGAATCCACGGTTTGTGTGTATGGCTTCTTTTTGATTCTGTTGAGATCTTCATGCAGCCCATCCAGTAGGTAGGCCATGAACTCTTGGGCATCATGCTGTGCAAAACCAGTGAACTGGCTGGCCTTGGTGGCAACTAAATTCTACAAACCAAAAATCTATACATAATGGCTGTAAATCTGAAACATTTTTCACAAGGATCAGGTTTGGGTGCGTGTTCTCTTGAAGATAGTATGAGAAAATTTGCAAAAATACCACATTAAAATGAAAGCAGATGATTACAGTGATTCTAATTGGCTCATTTTACCACACCACATCATGCTGTCAAACACTTCCTTTCCACTTCATTCTGCAATGTGAAGCTAACTCAGCTGAGATGTATCTGATTTCAAAAGAGTGCAAGACAAAGGTTAAAGATATGCAATTATTTACTGTTCAGATCTATGATCATACTAATGCAATTCTAAAGAACATGTAAGAATACATATGGCCAAAATTGCTGGTTTTTAATGTTCAATTTACTTGCTTGTGGAGCCTGACCAAACCTGAACAACTGACCCAAGATTACCGGGTTTCAGGACTGAAGCCTGGCTTGGGTTCAGCTTTTACAGTCACTAAACATTCGGGTTCGGTTACTATTATCAATGTTGCAATAAAGTTAAATAAAAAGATCACTGAGGTTACTTTGCGTACTTGTATACACTTTAAACAATGCAACAAACCCCACTTTGCAATTAAGTGCGTCACATGGGTTGCATTAATCGCCTTAACTACATTAACAATTGTAATGCCCCGGTGAAAAGGGATAACAGCTATAAACCCCTGTTTACATAAAGCTTTAAATGAGCATTTTAAGATGTCTAAGTTTATTCATGTCATGTTTGAATTGCAGATAGCGAACCCGAACGGTGCCCGGTTTGGAATCAGCAATGTGTACCGAGTATCCTGTTCAGTTTCAAAATGCATGTTCGGTGAGGCTCTGCTTGCTTGTGAAGAAGACCTTTTCAGAATTCATACCAAAAATGAAAATACCCCATCATACCTATTATAATTAAGCACCTAAGAAATTTGGGGACATTTTCAGAATTAGAACCACGTGATATTTTTACATGGTAATAAACAGTAAAAATTTACAGCGTTTACTTTGTTTTAGCATTTTCTGAGTCAGAAAAGTTGGAAGGGGCACTTGAGGGGGCTCAGGTAATAAAGAGGCATAGTATTGTATGGACAGACCTTGAGCTTAGCAGGTGCATATGAATAATGTTTGCCCGACCACAGGATTTTCATGAGGACGGCAAACGCCACCACCAGCTTCCCCCCACTCCCCAGGGGGTTATCCACGTTGATCTCCTTCTGGAACAGTGCCTCTGTAACCACGACGACAGACAAATACATCATGATAGCTTAATGTATTATGGTTTTTCTCAATATGTCAAAACTTTTTATATAAATCAATATTCTGAAACCTGCTCAATTTCTTATTGCTTTGTCTGCAATAACCCTCTATAATCTATTTGTAAGAACTGCACTCTACCAATTTTAAAGTTATTTTAATTTTCTTTAATGCAATGACTGTACACATGTAACATTCTATTGAAATCAGGTGTTCAACTTGCCATGTAGATTTATTTAAGGTGGCCCAATCGATAGCGGATGTTTCCTCATCCTCAGCTGGGTCATCCTTACTATCTTGATGCATGTATGGTAATATTTGTATGTTCAACTTAACCTGCAGTTACAGAATTTTCGTTATTGTTATTACCAAATACTGATTACAATGCATCTTACTTTATGTCCAATAAATAGATCTCAATCTGAATCTTAACTCTGTGACCATAGTAAAACAATAAATCAAGATAGCTCAGCTCTGTAACCATGGAAACACACAAATACATCATGACAGCTCACCTCTATAACCATGGCAACACACAAATACATCAAGGTAGCTCACTTCTGTAACCATGCTAACACAAAAATACACTATGGCATCCACACACACACATATATATATTGATCATGTTTATATACATACAATGTATATGCAGTAGTCCCTCCTTTGGGAGACTATCCCTACAGCAGGTCCAAATGTGGTTACATAAAGCAGGTGGTCTCTCAAAGGCAGTAAATTAACATAAAATTATAGATTTATGGACCTGACAGTTGTAGTCATAAAAGGCAGGTGGCTAAAAGAGGAACTACAGTATATCTATCCATATATGATGTAGTTTTTTCCTTTATTTAATAAAAGAGAAGGGGGCATAGGTGGGGGTTTTTTGTGGGGTTTTTTGTGTTTTTTTTAAAATCTTTCTAATGCATACTCATATCAATGCACTCATTACCTAAGAAATAATCCCGGAGTTCTCGGGTATTGGCCAGCACCTGTAGTACACTGTTCATGAAGCAGGTGTTCCCCAAATTGTCCAGTCCAGTAAAGCCTGCTGGTACCACCATCACACTCTCAGTCCCATCCTTGTTCAGTGGGGATACCATACACATAGGTTTCTGTAATTTAAAAAAAAAAAAAAAAAAAAAAAAATCCAGCAAATCTTTTTAAATGTCTGTCGTGAATTTTTCTCAACAACTTAGAAAAACAAAATGATCCCAGTGGCTGCAAGGATACATGCATTCGCCTGCAACCTGTCCTGTTTCAAATGGAGGTGTATGTACACAGTTGCACACCCATCAAGATACATGCCGGCAAATATATGTGAAACATACCTCAGATTTTAGTGAAACATTTTCTAAAGTAAAACAATTAACGTAAAAAATAGCTAGTGATAAGGCCATGCAAATTAAAAAGTGAGTTTCTCAGCTTAACAAAATTGGAGGGGTGGGTTTTTTTTTTTTTCTTTTTTTGAATTTCATGTTTTTGATCACCATTTGTAAGAAAAAGGCCAAAATAAGGCACAAATTACAATAAAGAGAAGTCAGAATTACCCCAAAATTACTTCACTCTTTCTTCCTTGAAAAACAAGTGTTGAGGTTGGGGCTATGAAACTGGTACTGAGATACCTGAGCAACTTAACTTTTATTTTCTTTCTTTTTTTGCCAACAACAACAAAAAGCACACACATTTTCTTTGCTGTCCCCAGAGCCACTGTTTTGCTTGGCTGCATCCCCTGAGCTATGGCGATGTCTGCTGCCATCCCGGCTATTAATTTTGCTGCTACTGGAAGTTAACCAATCAGGATCCTTCTGCTTTGACTGGTCTGCTGAGATCTCATCAAAGATCACTTTTGATTGGTCTGCTGTTTGGGCCTGACTTTGAGTTGCTGTGGGCTCCCTGTGAGCTGGGATCCAGCTATCTGTCAGGACAGCTGATTGGCTAGCTGTAACAACAAAAATTTTGCCATGTGATCATCAACCTTATGCACACATATAATTCTGGTAAAATCAATCACATGTATATCTCAAACTCAACTTGAGATATGCACAGACAGGCATGAGACTGCCTTCATCAACTTTTGAGCCACACACAGAGAAGTGGTGGGTAATAACAGTGGCTGCAGTCCATGCCTTTCACACAAGTGGTTAAAAATTGTAAAAATTCAGGGCTCTGAACTGCTTCATCGGTTTAAAATGATTTGTGACTTCAACTTAGTCCCAAGTTTCACCCTTTATGTGGCGCACTTAAATATTGTGACATCCCTCATAACACTGACTTCCAAAAATATTTAAAATATCAATCAAGAGTATCGATTAAGACATATTTGTGGAAATTTACATAACATCAACTTTACCCAGTCTTTTATTGGTGAACTTCATAACAAAGGCAGTTGTACAGCATAGCAATATATACTGAATTCCCCGCTGGAGGTCAGTGGTATCTGAAGTTCTTACAGTGTATGAAATATGGCCCAAACAACCATTTTGTATGACAGGAGCAAAGGTCAGGATGGCCTTATTTTGGTATTCATGTATTTACATTCAATCTAACTTTTAACATTGCAAGTATAGGAGACAGCCTGGTGTGTTATGAGACCATAACACATTAGCCTTGTGTGTTATGGAACCATAACACATGTGTCCCACCCACATTCCAATAAGCCACGCCTACCTGGGTTTCCGGAACTTAACACTTGAACATGCTCGGCAAATATGTTTTTAGTCATTTCTCTTAATTCTATGTATCAAGTTTCTAAATTTCATGTAATTGAGCTGAAAACTTAAGAGGAAAATGTAAATATAAGCAATGAGGGTCACTTTTGTGTGTGTTATGGCATAATGACGCGGGTGATTGAAGCTGGCATCGGGCGAGGCGCAGTGGCGTGCGCCACGCCCACGATGTCATCTTCAATCACATCACGCGCATCATTATGCCATAACACACACAAAATGGACCCTCATTTCTTAAATGCACCACACTGCTATCCCAAGAAGAATGCACAGACCAATTTTTTGTATCTGTAGATCTTCAAATATAGGATATAGCTGAAAACAGGCATTTTCAAATGGAATGACAAAATGAAAGCAGGGCACATGGATGGGATGCAAACTTAAGAGTCACCCCCCCCCCCCCCCCCCCCCACAATTCTATTGGGTGACCAATGAAGACATGCATAAGATAGCAAGCCAATCAATCATACTATGTCAACATTTGAGCCTCCCAAACTTTCATTTTCATTCCACCTTACCTCTGGCAGAACACAGTGAAAATTCATGTCATCTCAGGCCAATCTGTACCTTTCACCAGCGTAGACTTATAAATCAATGGCAGTAAAATCATTATCCAATGCAGAGTTTAAGTTGAACTATGACCCTACCAGTTTGTTTGACAGCCAGAGCTTCCAGGGCACCCCATCGTCTGGCCTCCTGTTTATACAGCTGAATCTCTACTTTGCTGGCAGTCAATTGGTACCGGCAACTCTCTGGCTTTAGCTTGTCTCTGTTAAAGTGTGAAAGAGAAAGCACAAACCTATAACAGCAGCTCCTAATTCACTGATGATGGGCAGAACAATTAATCATAGCATTTAAAATCATCCTTTGGCATCTGCCATTCATCATCCGTGTGTTCGTCTTAAAAACTAGATTTTTGAGAGGGCTGCAATCAACTATAATCGAAAGTTAAAATATGTACTGTTCTGCACAGAAAGTTCTAGCAAAACTCTCATGGAAGTATCTTTTCCTTCAACAGAAGACAAAACAGAGACACCATGATTATGGGACATTCTCACTAGTTGTGGTGCTGCTATGGTCCAAATGATTGAACAAGAAAGTACCCGTATGTACCGGCAGATCCCTGTCTCATACATGGCAAAAACCGTTCTTCGTGCCACACTAGTAAATTCAATGAAATTCACTGTTTAAAAAGTCACAGTTACGTTCCCTGAAAAAACACTGAGGTTGATACAAGAACAGAGGTAGAAATTAATTTTTTTTCCAAGTTGCCCCTGGGCAACCACATCACTTTTAAAAGTTGCCTAAGCCCCCAGAAAATTGCCCAGTTTCTCACCATGTGAGAATTGTAGTTATCTTATCAAACGACACTGATATTTAAAATGTTGCAAATATAAATGAACAAGAGCTATATTTGTCACTGCTATGAAAACAGTGTTTCTGCACAAAGAAGATTCCAGGAACTGTATTTAATGTTGCCACTATTGTTGGAAATGACATGTCCTGCTGAAGACAGAAAGTTGCCACATGGGAAACTAGCTAAGGAAATAAATAAAGTTGCCCGGGGCATCTAGACATCTGCTAATGTTGAACCCTGAAGGTTTGGGATGAATAATCTTTATTCCCAAAAATCAGTAAGATTTAAAATTGTTACCATTCTCAATGAGGCCAAAAAGTACTCGACTCTTTGTAAACAGCTGTACTTGTCAAGTGATTCCAGTGACTCTTCATAGTTCAACCATCTTTTTGTAATATCATGTGATTATAACTACATGTCTCCACACTAATCTTTAATAATCAATTGAAATCCCCCCTGGAGAAGACCGAGAAGGGTCAGAACATGTAGGGGGAGGCTGCCAATTTCACCAGAAGTGAGTTTTTCGTCTCAAAAACATTATGCATCCCCCGTGCAGGCACTTCCTCTGTAAGAGGGTCTGCAGAAAGTTTGACCTTGACCTTTGACTTCATGGTCACCTCTAATCAAATTAAGGGAAGTCTCATCTGGGTAAATGACGACAAAGTTTGATGGACTTGAATCACACCCATTTGAAGATGTGGTAGGGAAACCACTTTATTTTTCAAGATATTGTGACCTTGACTTATGACCTGAAGGTCATCACAATCATATGCAAAAAATTTCCCAAATCTATGGAGTATATATCTGTACCCAAAGTTTCAAGTGAATCTCGCTTACGGTTTTGAAGTAGTCAAAATGTGAACTACCATTGCAAATCCCATTGACTTACATGGTAATCAAGAGGAATACAAAAATGCAACCCTCCCTCAAGCAACCCCTCCCCAAAAAATAAAAAAATCATTGGAGCATGACCATTTGAATACATTTGGTAGATACCTACCTGACGTACAACCCCACCAATTTTGAAGTGAATTTGGCCAATTGTTTTGGAGAAGTGGAAAATGTGGTGATTAGCATTGCAATCCCCATTGACTCACATTGTAATCAACAGGAATGTAATGCAGTTTGACCTTTCACAGAAGCTACTAATTATGCATCCCCTCGTGTAATTACTAGCTTATGTCCTCAGTGACCGTGGGACAGAAGATCAAGGTCGCACAGATTATGTAATACAAGAGGCCCAGAGGCCTGCCTGGTGCTGTCCTCACATTGCCATCGAAGTCCAAGCTACACCCTGCCATTACAAAATCACCTCTTGCAACTTTATAGGCATGGTGACCTCACAAAAATAGGTCAAGGTTACTGATATTAATGTACAATTCTAGCTTTGGACACTGTCTATATATCCTATAAATTTAGCAAGTCTAATCCAACTACTTTTCAAGACATGGAATTTTATATCTTAAAACACATTTTGGCTCATATTTCCATCAAATTATAAGTGACGCCACTTGTATCATTACCAACTTAGACTTTGACCTCCCCCACAATCCCACTGAATTTGGTGAACATCTGCTACAAATTACAGATGCTAGAGTGTTCACAAGATTTTCATATTTTGATCCCTATATTGCAAAATATTGTAGGTGGCACCACCAATATCGAAGAGAACCTAGATTTTTATACCCCCTATACGTCCTAAAAGTTATATTAGGCTAACTTGAAAACTGTGGACAGTATTGTGGTCACAAGATTTTCACATTTTGACCCGTATATTACATAATACTATTGGTGGGCCACCAACATTGATGTCAACAAAAATTTTTATACACCTTATAACTACTAAATTTTATATAGGCCTATCTCAAGAATTGTGGGGTGCAGAGCATTGATGAGATGACCCCTATACTCAAACTGGCCATTTGACCTTGACCTTAGACTCGGATTAAAAAATTATTAGTGTTCAAAATTTCCACCTCTCATCCAGCTTTCCCCATACAGTCTGTTTGTTCAAATCGGGTAATAACTTTTCGAGTTATTCCGGAAAAACAATAAACTTGGACAAACACCAAACTCCATAATTACTGGGTCACAGTGACCCATAAAGCAGGTCACCACATACAGTTTTATGTATAATGTAATCAAATGCAATTTAGGTCTGGAGGCTCAATTCTCTTTTTCATTGATGTCCAAGCTACACCCTGCCATTACAAAATCACCTTTTCAACTTTACAGGCATGGTGACCTCACATAAATTAGTCAAGATCACTGATATTACATAACATTCTACCTTTGGTCATGGTCTATATATCATATAAATTGGGCAAGTCTAATCAAATTACTTTCTAAGATATGGAATTTTACATCTTAAAACATATTTTGGTTCATAAATTATGTCAAGTTATAGGTCGCGACACTAGTATCATAAGCAACTTAGACTTTGACCTCCCCAACAATCCCACCAAATTTGGAGATGATCTGCCAAAAATTAAAGATGCTAGAGTGTTCACAAGATTTTCACATTTTGACCCCTATGTTACATAACAATGAAGGTGGCATCACCAATATCGAAAGGGGCCTAGCTTTTCATACACCCTGTAAGTCCTGAAAGTAATATTGAGCTAACTTGAAAACTGTGGACGGTATTGCGCTAATGAGCAAAAGTTTACGGGCGGACAGACGAACAGACATAAGCGGTCGCATAAGTATTGCGACCTTTGGTCAGCAGAGCTAACATTTTCTGTGCCAGTTTTAATACTTCAATCTTTACTTTCTTGGCATATATGTATTTTGCTGCTCCACAGTGATAGTGTCAATGCAAATCTGACTGCTCTGGACCCTGACTGGCCACAATTATTAATAGAGGTCGCTTAGTTAGAGGTACATGCTTCAATTTTTGGACAAACATTTGACTTAAAAGTCTCTTCTCCTTTTGGTCCATTTGTCAAAATGTATATTCAGCAATACATTCCTTCGTCCTTTTAGCGATTCTACAATCTGGTCCATTGTCAAAACAAGCATTCTCCAAAGCGGGTTTCGAAATAAATGTCCTAAAGACATATACACAGGTATACTGATGGAAAGCCTGACGTGTTTCTAATATATGTCACAATAACAGATTCCTATTCCAGAGATACAATGACCTCTCACTATGAAGCTCAGTGTGAGTTTGGAGAATATAACTGTGCCTTTTAAACATTTAATTTTATCAAAGTTGCCATTTTGGCAAGAGCAACTTATTTTGAAATATTTGACACACAGATACGGACATACATATGAATACTTCTTGTTGAATGATACAGGCCAAAACAGGAGTATCATCATATATTAGTATCATGTGTTGGTCCACAAAGGCTTTAATGCTCCTTACTTTGTGTTGACAGTCCATCTGAAAGTTGTACTTTCATCTGTATCTTCTTGCAAACTGAGGAACTTCTTATCTCTGAAACAAATTTACATTGGTAACCACAAAAACTTGCACTCACTTATGTATAGATAATAATTCTAAAACAAGTCAGTCAGCTGATTGAAAAAAACCCAAAAATCTTCACCTTGTGGTTGAGTTTGTTTTGTTTCAGTATTGAGCACACACACCAATTCTTCTACATGACTTCTTACACATTTGATGTTTAATTACTGTATCATATGCATTTTATTCTCTTGCTAAACCTTCCAATTCTGCCTCCTCTAACATGTAACCCACCAAAAAATGTCAATTTTTGTAACAATAGTTTTGGAAAATAACATCAAATTAATGATTTTACCTGCAGAATGAATGAAGCACATTAGTTCTAAACAGAATTTGTACCAGCACAGCATAGTTTTTTCCTTATTTATTTTTCCTTTTTTTTGGGGGGGGGGGGGCGGAGGAGTGAGAGGCTGTCCATTGAAAGTAACCACTAAACTTACGTTGTTCTGAAGGTCACAATTAGTTGATCTTCCAGAAAGGTCACCTGCAGAGTGTCGCGTTCTACTTGTTTCACATACATGTGAACAACCAAACTCTTCAGGTCCTACAACACAAAATAATAGCAGTTTATTGACTAGATTCAATTCAATATTTTGGGTTCTGTATTTTCCCCACTGAAACCCAAAAATAGACAAAAGTGTAAGGTTAAGAGCATTGATTTCACGGTCAAAATGTGCTAAACAATTAAAATTTGAGGAGCAATGTGCCACATTTTGACCAGCAAATTATGATGAAATACTGGTTATTTGGAACCCTGGTTGGGCTTCTTTAGTCCTCTGTCAACTAAATCAAAAGTTTTCCTTGGCTCTCTCTGCATACAAGCACTCAAAGGAAATCTTTTAACAGACTCTTAATGACAAAACATAGATAGAGGACATTCACACGGTCAGACACTTGTTGGTAATCTTGAACAGGCAATAAGCTGACCACCTGCTCCATAAAAATCACTAAATGCTGTTCATTGTCATTGGTTCAACGTGCATTGGTGGCCTGATCTTTAAAAAATGTTAATTAATAACAAAATGAAAAAAAAATCTCAGCACTGCATACCCTAGGACTTTTTTTTACCTTGTTTATGATGCTGTTCACCCAATACATGTAATAACCACAGCATGCTTCAACTTGCTCTCTTTCACACACACAAACCATCTAGATTTAAATTAAAAGGAAATCAGAGATTGCTGGACCCATCCCCCCCCCCCCCCTCCTCATCAATAACCTTGCTAATCAGTCTCATTTTGGAAAGACTGTAGTCAATAAACAAGGCTATCATCGTGACCCAGATACTTGACCTACTGACCTACTTTTATGCATGACACACTCTTGTATCCAGATACTTAGGTATGTAAAGTTACATGACTCTAAGTCAAAGCACAGCAGAATTACAGCCCGGGCATGAAGTGTAATGTAGTTTTACAAAAATGTATCACCTTGAGCCACATGCTTCACCTAGTGACCCACTTTGGTTTTATGACACACCTTTAGGTCAACATATATGTGTGTGTGCAAAGTTTCCATGAAAGTAAGTTAAATAGTACAGGAATTATAGCCTGCACACAATTTTACAAGGATATGTCACTGTGATCAAGATGTTTCACCTGGTGACTTACCTTTGGTTTATCTAAGTTGAAGGACAAGTAAGTTATAGCCCGGATCTGAATAGAGTAGACCAGATACTTGACTTGATGATTTACTTTTGTTTCATGACACACCTTAAGGTCAAAATATATGAGTCTGTCAAGTTTCATGAAACTAACTTCAACAGTAAAGGAATTATAGCTTATAGCCCAGACACGATTTTATAAGGATATGTCACTGTGACCCAGATACTTTACCTAGTATCCCACTTTTGGTACATGACACATCTTCATGTATAGATGCATCCGTGTGTGAAGTTTCATTAATCTAAGTTACATAGTAAACAAATTAAAGCCCGGACACAATTTTACAAGAATTTATTACTGTGACCCAGATACTTGACCTGGTGACTTACTTTTGGTATATGACAAACCCTTATGTCCAGAAGCACCTGTGTGTAAAGTTTCATTAATCTAAATTGAAGGACCAAGGAATTATACATTAGACACAAATAGTAGAGACCCAGATACTTGACCAAGTGACCTACTTTTGCTTCATGACCCACCTATAGGTCTAGATATCTGTGTGTGTGTGAAGTTTCATGAAACAAAGTTAAATAATAAAGGAATAATAGCCCAGAAATGATTTTATAAGGAAATGTCACTGTGACCCAAATACTTGACCTAGTGACCTACTTTTGGTACATGACACACCCTTATGAATAGATGCATCTGTGTGTAAAGTTCCATTAATCTAAGTTACATAGTAAAGGATTATAGCCCAGACATGATTTTGCAAGAATATGTCTCTGTGACTAAGATACTTGACCTAGTGATCTACCTTCAGAACGTGACACACGTTTAGGTCTAGATATCCGTGTGTGTCAAGTTTCATGAAACTAAGTTAAAAAGTAAAGGAATTATAGCCCAGACATGATTTTACAACCATATGTCACTGTGATTCCGATACTTGACCTAGCGACCTACTTTCGGTTCATGACACATCCTTATATGCACCTGTGTGTAGTTTCATTAATGTCACTTGAAGGACAACAGATTAAGATATGAAGTGTAATACAGTTTTACATGATTGTATCTCAATGACCCAGATACCTGACCTAGTGACTCACTTTTGTTTCATGACACACTCTTAGGTCAACATATTTTTGTGAGAAGTTTCATGAAGCCAAGTCAAATAGTAAAGGAATTACAGCCTGGCCAAGATTTTATCAGGCTATGTAACTGTGGCCCAGATACTTCACTTAGTGACCTACTTTTGGTTCCTAACACACCCATAATTGCATATGCATCTGTGTGTAAAGGTTCATTGATCCAACTTACATAATAAAAGAATTATAGCCGGGACATGATTTTATATGAGTATGTCACTGTGACCCAGATACTGGACCTAGGGACCTACTTTTGGTATATGACACACCCTTATGTCCAGATGCACCTGTGTGTAAAGTTTCATTAATTTGAGTTGAGGGGCAAGCTAATTATAGCCTGGACATGAAAAGTGAATGGACACACGCACAGAAAAGCAATTAGTGGTCCCTGTCTTGAGAGACCACCCCTAGGGCAGGTCAAAATGTGGTCTTTGAAGACAACTGGTCTTTCATCAGAGGTATAATAAGATGGAAAAGATAGCACAGTGTTCTGAGAGAGCTGTCTTAAAAAAATATGCAGTCTCTCATTGGAGGGGTCTCTCAAGACAGGTACCACTGTACCATCTGCCCTTTCTCCAGTAGGAGGGGGGCATAATCACCATCTGTCTTCATTCTTTTTCTCAAAACTCACATTAATAGAGGTTTTGAATGACAAATGCAGAAAATGTAGGGAAGGCACAATAAGATGCCCCAGGTCAACAGCTTTTTGGCATGGGTTACAAGACACAATTTTTAAAACATGCCCCAAGTCAACGGCTTTTCTTGGCATGGGTTGCACGCATTTCATCCAACCAGTATGGGTAGGTTGTGTTTCTTTCACCCAACCTGCGCTAACCTAAGCTGTTATCGCAGCCTTATCCTAACAAGGAAAACATCAAGTTTTAAGATGCTTTTTACCCAAAGGACTGCTACAACAATCAGACAGATCTAGTGAAGCACCATTTCTGACTGCCCAAAGCGACAAACCATATAAAAGTCGTGACTGCCATGTGTCCGTGAACAATCACACCAATGTATCCGTAAGTTTGTATAATTTAAGCAAATTAGTATTTCTGGACATGCCCCTTGCACTTCAAATGTAAATGTAAACACAAGTGTGTGTTTTATGTAGCAACCGGGAAAACCATCCCATGGTATACAACATGGGCATCAACAGTTTCCCCAGCAGTCTCTGATGAGTTGCATGTGCAATGCATAGGTGTCAACCTCCAAAGACACATGACTGGGAGGTTCTTATAAAATGTGCAGGAAACCCAAGAATAGAGTCATGTTTGCCTCAAAATCCCTGTCATTTTAAGAACTTTCTGAGTCTCCAAAACAGGAGACTCCCAGTGAAAAAGGGAGATTTGACAGCTATGGCAACAAAACCAGGTCAGATTCTTCATTGGGGCCCATAGGGCATTGCAGTCTAGACCACTTGCTGTCCTATACACTCTTATATTTAAAAGGTGGAGCACTTTTACAATAAATTATGTAGCAATATTTACTCTAGTTAAGACGATCAAGTTAGTGAAGAGTCTGTTAAACCTATGAATGGCCTGGCATAGAGGCTTTTAAATTTCAATTTTCTCTTACCTTTTCATAAAAGTCATGCTTCACTAATGATAAATTAAACACTGGAGCTGGTTCCCCTGAAAAAAACAAAACAAAACAACCTGTATTTCAAGATCCAACATTCTCTGACCAAATGCATGGGTGGTCATGGTAACCGTGAGCAAGCAGGGCTATGCTAACAGGTGGTCTGCTCAGGAAGGAAGTTGTCGCTGATAAATTCTCAACCATCATTTGGGCATTTCTCCCTGCTTGTACGAAGTACCAGAAGATAGTGTCCATGATCTCACTTTGAAACATTAGCTTAAGATCTTCATGGTTCACAAATGTTATCTCCTATCAAATGTTCTCTTTTAAATTCATAGACTCACCAAAAGTACAATACTGAACATTTTGAGTGATTTCTCGAAAGACGGATGGTCTAGCTGTAATATTCAAATTCATCCGGCACTCATACTGTACATGTACACCAGTGCTAAGTATTTTAAACAAAAAATGTAACAATGACAAAAATATTTTCTGAAAAAGTCTTTACTGATACTGTCACCCTGCAGGAAATCACCACAATCACTGTACTAAACAGTAAGGACCAATACCTGTATCAATTTCCTCTGTTGTTTCTTCCATTTCTTCATTCTCATCTCCCACTCTGGTCTCACTTATGCTTTTGTCTTCTGTTTCCTCTGATCTGGGAACCCTCTGTTCATAAAAAGAAAAAAAGAAAAGAAAAAAAACTGACAAATTATATCCACATTAAAAAGTGACACACAAAACAAACTTGATGCAGCAAGGATGGAATTCAGCTATATGACCAATAGGATGCATTCATATTTAAATGAGGTCCTACTCTAACACCTATTGAGCAAAAGAGGGAGCCACCTGCATCAGGGCAGAGCCATGTATTTAGCATGGTTAAAAGTACTTTCTAATAAAATAAAGAACATGGACACAGAATAATCTTAAGAAAATGTATTAACATATATTTGAAACATAAAGGATGTTTAAATTGATTAGAAATTGGCTCTCTTTTGGTTGAAAAGATGCTATCTGTGGATGTTTATGCAGTATGTAATACAAATCTGCCCTGATCACGGTGGAAGCATCAGTCTGTTGCCCCGGCAACACAGGAAGTGAACAGGATCACAGTTAAAAATGAATGTCTCTTATTAGCATATTCTTCCCATTGGGCACCCAGTTCACTTACAAAAATTTTGAGAACTTTTGACTCAATTCAGACTGGTGTTCAGAATATTATAAAATTACATACGTAATTACGGGTCAAAATTTAGAATATATGTATTTACATCACTTCAGCATTTTGGGGTCATACAAAAAAAATGAAGCAGGTACCTATTATATAAAGGGGGGCCAGAGTACAGAGAAGGAATAATAGAGTGATATTAATGCAGTTTCAATGTCACAGTGAGGCCCACATCTAATCTGCCCCTCTGTGACTGTCTTCTTAGCAAAGTCCCGCATGTTATCCTGTCCACAAGTGGGCTGGGATAAAAGTTTCAAAAACAAAAAGAAAAATAAAGACAATCTGCATTAAGAGGAAAATTAGCCCAACCCACACTTCTGATATATTTCTCCTAAATGATATTCTGCTTTTTGATACTGTTTCCTGATTTTTATGGATTCACCTCAAGGGAAGGGGGGGGGGGGGGGGGAAGGAGGGCTTCGGGTTGTCCATGTACAATCAGTTTGTCAACATGGTCCCTCCAAATTTGCTGGCCATCTGAACCTTGAATTTACTCCTTTTTTGTGACCTTGACCTCATTTTCAAGGTCACGGTACCCACCTACATGCAACAGTGGACCCACCGATCAATGCTTTGAAACATGCAGTATTAAAGCATTATTTGAAGCCCAGTTGAATACGTGACAATATCTGTTATCTATGTCTGTTGGTTTAAAGTAAGGGATGTGGAATGAAATCTGTACATATAAGACACTCGAGACCCACTCTACCGCTCCACTGTGATGACGTTTCTTTTTCACCTGTTGTCATTTCAGATGTCTCACTGACCTTTTATTGTCACTGTTTTGAATATAATCACTTTGTCAACTATCAATTCCCTGCTTTCCTACTTTCACCATTTTCTGGACATAGCCAAATAAATGAAAATAGAAAATATAACAAAATAAAGTTACTCTAAAATATCTGTGTTGGTTCAACTCATGTGATCACTTCAGTAAGACAGCGGGCAAAATTTTTGGCCATCAGTTCTATGTCATGACACAATGTGCCTCTTGTTGCCCAAGTGGTATTTTGATTTAATTTAGGCATATCATCAATACATACATCAAACCAGACATTGCATGAACCCCCTCATGCCACTTAAATTAAGGCCAAGCTTTTCTCAATATATCATGCAATTGTGTTCCACACATGCTCACTTCAGTCCTGGCTGTTACTCATATATATGCAGGTTTTAGTGGAAAGCACAAATTTTCTATTTCAAATAAATGTTAGGTTGTAGGTGGCCCTGCTTAAAATTTGTATGTGTCAACACAGGTACATCGGATGAATACAAACATATATATGATTTATGGCAGTGCAAGTAATAATTGCTCAATAACACTGATCAAAACTACAAATTTCTCCGTAAAGTTGTTTGTACCTGAACTTCTGACTGTTTTATTTTGATGCAAGTTACACCATTGCACAGGTATTTCTCCAGTGGAACTTCTCAGACCAATTTTGTGTGCGTCCAGGGCTCCACTCACGGGATACTAATATGTACTCTCTTTAGCCAGCCATAATAAAACGTCACAAGTGACTGGACAAAGGGATGAAGTTAGGCATTGTGTTTTGTGCTTCTTAGCAGTCATCACTCTCGAGTCAACATCGAGCAGGTTACCCTCGAGGTCGTTATTGTATACCCATGCACTATCTACATTGCTGATGCACAATGACATTAACCTGCTTTACAAATTAGTTTAAATACAATGATAAAGGACTCCGGAGTCTTTACATGTACATGTAACTGTAACTGTAACAGAATGTCACTTTCTGCTTCACAGCTGTGCTCTCTGATGGCTTATTAGGGTCTCTGATCTGATTTATTTGTAGTGCAATGAATTTATGTGTTTATTTCTTTTTGCTAAATTATTTACAAAAACATGCATACTTTAATTGGCACACATAAAGCATGGTACCGTTGAAAGGAATCCAGGGTAGTGAGGTGGCAAATCATATACACAGCCAGGGATTTGTTATACAGTGGTACCTGCTGTTTGTGGACATCGCTTCTGCTGAGAAAAAGTGGCCACATACAACAGGTGACCTGTCACCACAGGTACATTTTATAAAGAAGCCGACTCCTATGTCCAAGCCTGGTGACCACAAAAAGCAATGCCGCTGCTCATGGCAGTGGTTGCATACAGTAGGTACAACTGTATTCACAAGAGGGGTAAAGTTAAAATCTGGCTGTGAACTCGCACACATATTGGATTTCTTCTGCCAAAAATCTGGGGACAACTTATGTACACTCGCTGGCAGCCCTTAATTCTTTTGAAATACTTGCAATTTCCTCACACTCTACTGTGATGTCTATGTTTAAAGCATCTCTAGGTACATGTATGTCATCATGTACTAAACATCATCATGCATTTCAGGGACTATGGTTTACTTGATGTATACAGGTATATATCTAGTGTGATTTTCTGAGACTTAACGTGTCAACCAATCTGGTTAATCCAAAAACATGCTTAACAGGTCCTCTGAGAGATCAGCATAGTTCCCTGTTCTAATGCATGTGTCATGCAGGCCTGTCAACTCATAAATGCATCGCATTACTTTGTGAATGAACTGTGTACGATGCTAGCATTTCAAACTATGTACAATGTACATTGTATATCCATGTATGAAGGGTCTGGCCCAACACATCATTGTGAGGAATAGCATGTGTACAGCTAGTTATCACCAGAAAGTCTAGCAGCCATTTCTGAGTAGTCCACTGGTGGCGCACACGGGTGGTCTCCTTCTAGTTGAGGGACTCCCGATGGGTCAAACCCCATGTAAATTTGATATTTTAAGGCCTACACAGTGGACTGCTGGCACCAGCTTGTGGCCCACACCTAGGGACAGTGGAAGAATTTCACTTCAAGTATGATGTGGGCAGTGGTATTGAGGGATGGCTCCGCCTGTGGCCTGCCAGTCCATAGAGTGTGAGACTTTCCAGTGGCACTGTATATACCTGGTCTCTTTGCGGCCCAACCACAAAATCAACTAGAGGGCTGCGTGAACAGCCTGTGCTTAGCTGACCTAAGCTTGTCCAGCAAAATCAAGGTTGCAACTGATTGGACCTGTGTTGAGCTTCAGCTGAGAGCATATGGTATTTATGAATATTTCTAAGATGGACAACTGAGCATCCTCAAAGCTCAGTCTGACTAGTAAGTCAGCTAAGTTGAAAATTGCAGTGCACCACCTGGTGAACAAATTAAGAACTAGGAGTTCTGTGTGGTACAAAAGCAAAAGATAAGCGTAGCTGCTGGCAAGTCAGCTCAACCAAAAATTCATAAAAAATTCAAAAATCACTGGAGCACGACCATTTGAACAAATTTGGTAGAGACTCACCCAAGGTACATTGCCACCAAGTTTGAAGTGAATCTGGCTGACGGTTTTGGAGACGTCAAAAATGTGAAGTGTGAACGGACGCCATATGAGGGATGAAGAGTGATGGCATAAGCTCCGCTGGCTCATAAGCCAGCTAAGTCAAAAACTCATGGAAATTGCTTTTGTCAAAAAACACCCCATAAAACTGAAACTTTTCACTTGGAAGTCTTCCTAACCCAGAGAAAATTATACATATTTTGCTATAAAACTTACCACTCCCAACATGAAATTTCATGTCTTCCTGAAAATAAAGGGGTCTGATAACAACATGAACCCCATTAATTTCCTGGGGAAAAAAGCTGCCACATGTACCAGTGTGTGCATGAGATACTGACCTCCAGAGTGGTCCAGTGTGCTCCCTTGTCCTTCTTGGAGACGTGGAGGATCAGCTTCCCTTTATGGATGAATGCTCGACATTCTTCCCTCTGGATTTTTTTCAAGAAGTTACACTGCCACTCTTGACCATCTGCATAAAAGATAGCACTAATATTTTAGCAGCCATGACTTAAGATTCTGCTTAAACCTTTCCCAGTTAAACCAGCATCAAGGGGGCTGTGTGAAGAGCTCTTCCTGAGCTAACCTTGACATTCAACCTATGAAGAGTCACACCCTGATCTAGTGGTGCCCAGAATTGATCCTACATAATTTGAAGAACAAATCAGGGGATTTTGCGGGAAAAAAAAAAATGAAGCAAAATAATTCATAAAAAAAACCCTAAAAATCACTGGAGCATGACCATTTGAAGAAATTCTGCAGAGACTAGCCCAAATTACACCCCAACAAGTTTGAAGTGAATCTCGTTGACGCTTTTGTAGAAGTCGAAAATGTGAATAACCATTGTAACTCACTGGCTTTCATAGTAATCAATAGGAATGCATGAATCAACTGACAAGTAAAATACCCACATTGAAAAGTTTGTCAAAAAAAAAAAAAAAACAGGGATCCAGCACTCACCACCCTGTGAACAACTTTGTTTAACCCTCCCACAACCTACATTTCTACCAAGCTTCAGATCAATCCGAGTAACGATTCTGGTATAACAAGAGGGCTGTGTGAACAGCCCGTGCCTCAGCTGATCTTGACATTCATCACACTTACAGCTCTATGAACTTGGGAAAGGATCAAGGACACCATGTTGTGAGTAAGTCTGACCTTTATAGAAGAACACTTGCATGTGCAACATCAAAGTTCGAGTAGTTCTCAAGTTATAATGAAGAGTAAAATTCATGTATGTTGCACTGTGACCCCACAAATGAGGTCAAGGTCATTCATGTACTGTCTCAGCATGACCTTCATACAGTAATTAACATGTGTAGCTAACTCAAAACAGATCTCAAGTTATCAAGTAAACAGTAAATTTTGTGTCAGTTGTCCTGTGAAATAGCATTAGAATGCCCATTGACTTACATAGTAATCAATAGGAAAGCTGCATTGAACAATAAGTGTTTGAATTGAAAGTCCTTAAAAATCAGGAATCCAAAGCAGTGCCACCTAGTAAACAACTGTTTGACCCTTCCACAACAACATTATATCCATCACATTTCAGCTTAATCTGAGGGACGGTTCTGAGAACAAGTGAAAAACAGCAAAACATTACAAAAACTGCATAAAAAATTGCAGCGCCACCTGGTGAACAGATTGGGAACTAGGTGTCCCTAGGAGTGTCTATGTACGATATCAAAGCAATTGGGTGAGCGGTTTCAGAGGAGAAGAATTTTGAAGCTTTGCCCAAAAAAAGAACAAAAAAATTCATAAAAAATCCAAAAATCAATTGAGCGTGACCATTTGAACACACTTAATAGAGATCCACCCAAGGCACATCCCCACCAAGTTTGAAGTGAATCTGGTCAATATTATTAAAGTTATGACCATTACAAGAAATTCCCATGTTAAACTTTCCTATTAAAACTTTTGTAGAGATTTATGAAAAAAATCATAAAAAAATCCAAAAATCATTGGAACATGACCATTGGAACAAACCTGGTAGACACCCACCCAAGGTACATTGCCACCAAGTTTGAAGTTAATCTGGATGACGGTTTTGGAGAAGAAGTCGCAAATGTGAATTAGCATTAGAATGCCCATTGACTTCCATAGTAATCAACAGGAAAGCTGCATTGACCGAAAAGTACCAGAATTGAAAAAATCGTTAAAAATCAGGAATCTGCAGCATTCCCACATAGTGTACAACTTTGTTTGACCCTTCTACAAGGAACATATCCACCATGTTTCAGCTTAATCTGAGTGACGGTTCTGGACAAGAAGTCGGAAATAGCTATAACACACAAAAATTCATAAAATTAGGAAAAAATTGCAGCGCCACCTGGTGAACAAATTAAGAACTAGGAGTCCCAGGGAGTATTCCTGTGTGATATCAAAGCAATTGGCTGGGCGGTTTCGGAGAAGATTTTTTAAGATTTACCAAAAAAAAGAACAAAAAAATTCATTAAAAATCCAAAAATCACTGGACCGTGACCATTTGAACAAACTTGGTAGAGATCCACCCAAGGCACATCTCCACCAAGTTTGAAGTGGATCTGACTGACAGTTTTTGAGAAGAAGTCGAAAATGTGAATTGTGGACGACGGACGGACGGACGACGGACGACAGACCCTCACAAAACCTCAGCTGACTGACAAGTCAGCTGAGGTAAAAATTGTTATTGACCTGGGCCATGCCATCATGAATGATCTTACATGCAAATCCCTGCAAAATTTTTTGTTAGTAATGAGAAATTAAAGGAAGACTATTTACATCAAGGCAACACTGGTTGATTTGAGAAGGAAAGGGTTCATTATAAGGTGAATGCGCTGGTGAGAGCTTTGTGGGCGACTGGTAGCTGATAACACTGTCCCAGTGTGCTCCAACCCCAATATCATGCATTATGTGATAGCAGTCACAAGACTGAGTCAACAGCTTTCTTTGGTACAAATATTACAAGTGGGTTGAGGACAGCTGTAGATAATAGACAAGATGATGAAAAGGCATATCCTGAGAGTCCTTCTGAGGACCTGTCCAAGATTTATCTTTTTGAAAAACACACAAAATTCAGCCAAAACAGTGAAGCACAGTAAATTCATTCAAAATGCAATGTACCTTTACCACTGATCGCTCTTCCTAATTCTAGGTGAGGAAATGTGAAAACAAGTTTACTCACCTGTGAGCTTAACCATGACATCCACGTCACTGAACTCCACATCAATCTCGCCTCTGGCTATTTTTCTGTCCAGATACAACACAATCTTGACAATGTCATCTGTCTGTTCCCAGCTGTGATTGAAACCTACAAGTACACAGAATCAAACACAATATATGGCCTTTGCTAACACAGATATAACTGTAAATTGTTTATTTCTACATGTATACATATGTTTACTCCCCCCCCCCTTCAAAAATTGGCAAATTTCTGATGTTCAAAACTCACAATTTTACATTGCAAGATGAGATCACCAGGTGGCACTGTAGCAAGAAAAAAGGATCTGTTTAAAAATTTGAGTATCAAGGAGTATTTTGCATGTTTTCAATAAATTTGTTGCACAATTAAAGTAGTAGTTATGGTAATAGTTTGGAGCATGTAGATTACGGAAATTGTTGCGACTTGTGTTAAGCCTGTTAATATTATGTGCAGACGGCATGAGACCTCGAACTTGTTGTGGTTATTCTTGCCCCAATTTTGTTGCCAAGATGTTTGATTTGTGAAGTTTTTCAATTTTATTTTATTTTTTATTTGAGACAAATAAAGATGGAAGACTTACAAATGACAATTTGAAAGACAGAGGAAGGCAACAAAGGACTGGAAAGTTTAGAGCAGTGCTTCATGATCAACTGTGGAATGTACAAAGGAGCCAGTGAAGACTGAAGAGTTGGTGGGGAGTGGCCACAGAAAGAATGGCAGGATGAGATGTACCGACTAAAGAGGTATAAACTGAAGTGGAAAAACCAGAGGCTAATTGATAGATGACTTTGTAATAGTGGTGGGCTGCATATACATAGGGGAAAAAGGTTCGACATTGTTAGTGAACTTATCATACTTATTATTAAGTGAACCACATTTTTAGTTTTGGCATTTTAATTTTAGACATTTCACTTAAGTTTCAAACTCACTAGTTGGGGCACAGTTCTTATCAGATACATGGTATAATACTTTGTCATTGTGTTAATATTTTCACAGTTATGTGCCATCAGCAAAATCACTGAAAATAAAGAACAGTGAAATGAATTAAATCTCAAATTTGTTGCATTTTTAATGCAGTTTCGCTCATATTTTAATGTACATTGTTCAGTTCCCCATGTGTTTAGCACGTTTCAGTGTAACACAAAACAATATCAAATTTTTTATTTTTTCACCTCCATAAAAAATTTAAGGTAATGAGATTTTTTGGCATGTAGCTCTGGTAATCAGAAACAGAGATATTATTTTGTTTGGCATTGGTGGTACAGAAAGCAAACTGTGATGGAGGAAGTGGTGTAGAATGAAAGTAGTAGAGGAAATTGTGCACAATGTTGAATGAATACAGACAAGGGCAGGCAGGAATGGATAGGGATGTCCAGAAAAGTAATACAGAATTTAAGCACTTAATAGGATACAGAAGGATGGGAATAAGATTAAAAGTTTGGCAATGTGTTACAAGCAGAAACATAAATCAAGATGAGCAAAATATTGTCCAGGTCAGCATGTGCAGAATGGTAGTTTCCAGCAAGATCTAACTCACTGCAATTGACCTGGAAAAAATGGATTACGAATACAGGTATTAGAGCTTTTCCTTTCTTTGGAGGAGTTAAAGAATCAAATGGGGCAGGAAGGAGATAAAGAAAGGGAGGGAAATTCACTAATTTTTAAGAGTGCGCTAGAATGACTGGTGGCCAAAAAGAGTACATATTCCAAGATGATTCAGGCAACGGTGGAGAGAAGGTATAAGCTCCCAGGATACGAGGGAGGACACAGGAGTCCAAGTTAGTTGCAGAGAATTCAGTATGTAATACAGTGGTCCCTGTCTTGAGAGACCAACCCTAGGGCAGGTCAAAAAGTGGTCTCTCAAAATAGGTGGTCTTTCATTAGAGGTATAATAACATGGCAAAGATAGCACAGTGTTCTGAGAGAGCGGTCTTAAAAAGATATGTGGTCCCTCATTGGAGGGGTTTCTCCAGACAGCTACCACGGCATATAACCTTCAAAATCTGTCAGATAAGTTTCGAGTCATATGGAGCAGACTGAGATGTAGGATGACAATTGAGGCAGTGAAGTAATAATTTAGAGAAAAGGGCAGGAAGAACAGCGGATCTGATAGGTATTATTGAGCATTTTTGTTGAATCAGACTGCTGTGTTTCAAGTAGCTGGTGATATGTATTGAAAGGAAGAATCCCATTTAAGTGAAGGGGGGACGTCAGTAGGAGTGAGAATTAATGTGGGATAACAAGAATGCAAGACACAGGGAAGGGAAATGTGGGTGGGGTGATATGAATACAGTGGCCTGTCCCCCTTATAAGACCCCCATGAAGAGAGGCCACCCCTTGTGCAAAGGCCACTTTTCCATGCAGTAAGTATGGCATTTTCATTGTATTTTACCCCTCAAGAGAGGCCATCGCTCTTATGAGGCTTCTCTTCTAGTGCATTGGGGGTGGACTTATAATTAAGAAGGGGACCACTGAAGCACATAAATGTAATTGAAAAGCTGGGCACACATTGCTGCTACAGTATGTAACACACACTCTGAAATCGAATCAGTGGCATCTTGGTCTGATCATGTACCCACAATCTCAAGTAGGACTTCAAAGATTCAGTGATTGAAATAGCTGCTTGCTGAAGGGTTTTTAATGTTAGAATATATTTTTTGGTTGATTACACTTACACTTTTGGAGATTTACTCATCTTCATAGATCTGGATTTATGGGAAAGACTAATTAACATGAAGGTAAAAAAGACACCTCATAAGACCTAAAATTAATATGGCTTAACTCAAAAACTGTGGGGTGCAGAGCATTCACAAAACGACCCATATATTTCAACTGGCTACTTGACCTTAACCTTCAAATTGGACTAAAAAATTGTTAATGTTCAAAATATGCACCCTGCTTCCAGCTTTCCAAACATGTTTTATTTGTTCAAATAAGGTAATAACTTTTCCAGTTATTAAAGAATAACAACAAACTTTGACAAGCGCCAAAATACACAATCATTGGGTCATGGTGACCCCCCAAAATAGGTCACCAAGTACAGTTTTATGTGCAATGTACTCAAGTGCAATTTTATTCTGGAGACTCCATTGCCTTTGCTATTGATGTCCAAGCTACACCCTGCCATTACAAAATCACCTCTTCCAACTTCATAGGCCTGGTGATCTCACAAAAGTAGGTCAAAGTCATTCACGGCTGAACAAAGTTGCAAGTCTGATTGCCCAGGACAAGAAAAATGGTGTCAGATAAATGAAAACTTCCCTCTAATATATTCCTGTTCGAAAAGAAATGGAGAAATGACCACAGTCAGAGCTTTCGTGACTCGAGATATGTTGTCTATTACTGCAGTCTGTGTGTGCACACGCTGGTTATGGAAGGCATCACATCATGGTATTTTGATATATATATATCGCCTCAACCCTAACACACACAAAAGAAGCATGAGAGAGACAGACAAGTCCATTGCTCTGCCCTGTGATTTGCACTTCACCATGTTAAAAGTTTGGGGTTCAGAAACCACATACATGTACAACGCCAATGCATAAACTATACTACTACTCCACATGCTCCATTTAATATATATGCATGTTTTCAGCAGGGCAAAAAGCACTGTGAGAATTAACTTGTATTAAACTGTTGAAATATGCAGGACAGACAATGGACATACAATCTTCAGCTGATCAACATGTCAGCTGAGGTGAAAAGGGGCAAATCTGGGAAAGTGAGCCACACAGAATTGAGAATAAATAGGGCCATGTAATTTCTGCTTTAAAGGCTTGGATATTCTACTTTTATCCTATTGTGACAGCACAACATGTACATGTAATAAAAAAGATTTAATTTTGTTAATTCTGCTTTATTCTCAAATTTGCATGGCAATTTTGCCAAAGTGAAAAATTTTACTGCTTTGAAAATAGGCACATTCTGGTCAAAATTTGATTAAAGCAGAAATTGCATGGCCCAAAATGAAGGGCTGTACATGATGAGGCTTTATTCTGAATATGTGGCTAATTTTCAAGGTTTCTCCACATACCCACATGAAAGATGTGAGAGAAAGAGAGAGACATAAGTCCATTGCTCTGCCATGTGATCTGTATTTAACCATGTTAAAATTTTCAGGTCCTGAAACCACATGCAACACTGAGACATGAACAGGTATTGCTTTCATCTTGTATGAAGTTATAACATGCAATACTAAGTACTGCATTTAATATAAATGTCTGTATTAAATGCATGATTGGAGGACGACAGTAAGCACTGTGAGAATTGGCTTGCCTTAAATGATTGAAATACATGATCATGGACCTGTGACTACATTGTACGTTCTTGAAATTATGAAGACTACTAGTACAGCATCCTCGGCTCGAGTCCGTTCTTCCCAGTGGCATGTGAAGTCTTAACGTTATTTGGGATAATTCAAATACAAATACAGTGGTATCTGCACTATGTGGCCACCCCTTCCGCCATAGAAGAAAAAGTGGTCACATACATATGATACAGCAGGTGACCTGTCACCACAGGTAAATTTTACAAAGAAATTGACTCCTATGTCCAAGCCTAGTGCCCACAAAAAGCAATGTGGCTGCTCACGATTGTGGTTGCATACAGCAGGTACCACTGTAAGAAATTATAGATTTAGGCTTGTCTATATTCATATCAAAAGTCCAATCTAAATCCTTATCAACTACATAGAGGTACTCGGTAATATGCAGAGTATTCTGGACAGAATGGTTCACCTTCCTACCTGGCGCGCTTTCCTGTTCCCCTCTTCCCAACTACATATTTTTACTCAACACCTACTTTGTATTCTTTCAGTTATAAATGCTATAGAGAACAAAATTTGGTAAAACTGATCAGATCTCGGAATCTGCACCATGTCAGATATTTCAGACAATTCTGATTTAGGTGCCGTTCGGTGGTACAGACGCAGCTAAAAGTTTGGACTTGGACAATGATTTTGAATTTGGACCTACTGAGGATCTATGGTACCAGTGCTGTTTTTCCCGAGGAAGGTGACGAGCTGGACAAAACTTTACAAGGTCTGGAAGATCTTGTGCAGAAAAAGTTTACCAAACTTGAGAGGCAGAAGAAAATCGCCAGAATTAGAGCTTTGAAGTCGAAAATGGACAATATTACGTCTGAGATTGATCAATTAAAAGTTGCTCAACTTTTGAGTTCACAGAACAAAAAGCAGTTGCTCAGGAGGTCAAAGAAGGTTAAGGCCGATTCTGATGGGAAAGCTGCCTCTCATGATATTGATTTGGTTGGTGGGGATGTCAAATTTTTGCGCCAAATGGAAAAGTTACAAGCAA
Organism: Hermodice carunculata; assembly: GCA_964020975.1. Lineage (NCBI taxonomy): Eukaryota > Metazoa > Annelida > Polychaeta > Eunicida > Amphinomidae > Hermodice > Hermodice carunculata. The sequence continues at coordinate 3,386,183 of OZ026622.1, forward strand.
AAGCTGAAAGTTCTATTGCTGGGGTCCAAAAGGAGTTCCAGTGTGGCTTAGTGGCGGTATTTATAGTTGTATTTGTATGTTTCTGTCGAGTCAAAACATTACAAACACAGTTTGTAAGAACTGTAAATTTTTCTTCACGGCCAAAAAATAAATGTTTCACAATATTGTTTTGTTATTGTTTTTGTTTATAATTTGATTGGAGAGAATGAGCAATTTCATGGGCAAGTGCATGTTCATTCTGCCATCAAGCACCACGTCCATTGTTTGAGCAGGCTCACTTGGTTGGTTTATGCATATTATAGACTTACACTGTATGATATGGGCATGGCTACTCTATGACTATGTTTTGGACTGCGCAGGCCGCAGCGTTGGTTCTGTTTTGATTTTTGAAACTGCGCTCCCATTGGATTTTTTGTTTAAATACTAATTTAAAACATACCCTGGTCAATGTCCATACTGTTACCAATCGATTTGTGACCGTCTTTCTTCCGTTTTGGGGAATCCGCATCTGGAGTACCTTCCTTCGAAGATATTCTATCGTGGTTGGATCCGCCAGGTTCTTGTTTTGTTGCGGACGCCATGCCCGTGGCCGCGTTGGTATTGTTGTTTCCGTCCAGCGCAGAGCGCTTGCGTTTTCTACTTTGTTGCTCTATTTTTGTAGGTTTCGCACACACGAGCTCTTGCTAGTGCCAAAGTGCTACTCCCTGTTCAGCAATGGGAATGATGATCACAATAATAATTCAGATTGTTCAAACTTCTTACACGCATTCCTCGTGACAGTAAAATTTTGACAGCCATCATTCTTTCTGCAAAACCATATGGGCCTAAATTGGACCAATCACGATGTACGTTACTTGTTGTCACGCCAATCCGGTGTCACATAAAAAGCACCCAAAAACATCAGTTAACAACAAGCATCAGACGAAAATTCAATTGAGTTCCCGGCTAAGATAAAATTGGGAAACCAATGCAATATTTAAGTTCATTTCTCTGCACAAACAAAACACTGATGTAAACATAAAATCAATTATATCATAGAGATATTGTGCATATGTATAATATCTCCATGTGTATGTGAAGAAAATAATATGAGTTTAAATTGGTATGCATTGTAATTGCATAAAAACAAAAAACAAAACACAAAAAAACCCTCATGATAAGGCCATATGAAAGTAGTCTGATTTATCAACAGTGGTTTTCGAAAAAAAATCTAGTTATGAGGGAGTTTTTCCAAAAATGACTTACCAAAACCAATCACAAGTCCCTTTTCTCAATAAATGCTAATTCTTTTATTCAGAACGCATTACTAAATACCAATGGGCCTTTGTAAACCCACATATTCTATCCTATTTTATATATATTTATATGTGATCTTAATATTATGATAATTATTAACATTATCATTACTAGACTATTTATGCCTTTAATTTTACAAGTCTGGTGACCGACAATGTACATATTATATATATATATATATATATATATATATATATATATATATATATATATATATATATATATATATATATATATATATATATATATATATATATCTTTATCATTATTATTCAGAATCAGAGGAAAAAACGATATGCGGGCGCTGATGGGCGGGATGCTTTTTATGTGGCCCAAAAGCTGTAAGGCCTAAATATGTTTTTTTTTAATTTTTTTGTTTTTACCTCAAACTCTATATAGAGAGCATGAACATACCGAGATATCTACATATCCACTTCACAAATTTGAGAGTCCCGTGAAAAGCAAAGCTTTCTGTCTTAATGAGAGAACATTGTACTTATAGATTCTTTTTTCGTTCCAGGGTACAATGGACGGAAAAACGGACGTCTACAGCAACTGCAGAGCTTACAATACTAGGCCTATTTGGTGTTAAATGTCTCAGAAAAATCGCCAGTTTGATCAGTTATCAGTAGTTTAATTCGCAGCGACAGTTTGATGTGCCCATATGTGACTTGTAAGCCTTACGTAGCATATGCAGTTGCCCTTTGTAGTTGTCAATGTCATGGCCTCGATCGACGGGGCGATGCAGTACGCCTATTCTGCATATTCTATTCTGTACTCCTGTCTCTTGCGAAGTTATGCTTGCAATCAAACTGGACATTTCATCTATTTCTGACAAATCTTGCCCGCAAAGCAGACCGAGCGGTATGTTGGGCTATCTGTAAAGGTGGAGTGGAGGGACACCGCGGAGGGACACTGAGATCGGTCTCTTAATACTAGCAGAAAATGACAAATCTAGCAAAATTGAACACACACACACACACACACACACACACACACACACACACACACACACACACACACACACACACATCCAACACTTTGCGTGAAACAAAATCTCTGATGGATAAAATTACTGGACATATTGTGATACGGAGGGGGAGTGGGTTCGCTATATGACGGAACAATACTTTTGGCCTCTTGTTTGTGAACAATCGCGTGGGAACGCAAAACTTTTGCGAGGGAGCGCAAAACCTTTGCGTGGGAAGGCAAAACTTTTTCGTGGGAATGCAAAATATTTGTGAGGGAAAAAATAATTCTTTTCATGGAAGGACATAAATTTTAATGCATTATGGCGCCGCTGGGGTTCCAGATACTGCTTTTTGCTGTGAAAAAAATCCGTTTGCTTTCCCCTACACAAATATTTTTGCGAGGGAACGCAAATTTTTTTTCCCCTCATGTCCCCACTGGGGCTCCGTAATAATGCTCCAGATTCATAAAATATTACAAAAACGATCGATGTACGCCTGCTTTCTCCTTTTGCTGTGGGCCCTAAACTCAGCTGCCTGACAAGTCAGGAGAACAAAATAAAATAAAAAAAAAAAAAAAAAAAAAAAAAAGACACGCAGACTAACCATGTCTCTTTATCTTGGCACCAGTGCCAGAATTTGGGTTTTAAGTGGTTTTAAATGCCTATTTGATTTGGAAACGCCAAAGTCTGGAGTTAATGAAGAACATTTCGAAGGTTGAGAGGACCGGTCTAAAACCACCATTTGTCTTTTATGGGTGACTGCGTGTCTCAGTCTTCATATTGGAATTGGAAGATAAATTTTGATGTTTCGGTAACCCTTGAATCTCTTTGCTGTCATTGTTAGGTTGCAATTTATGAATATGGGTATTTTTTTTCTCAGATAACCTATGCTTGAAGGTCATAGCCACGATGGAGGAAGTCTGATGGGAGGGGGGGGGAGGGGGGAGTGATGGGTCAGATTTCTAGCGCGGGTGGCTTTATATTTCTTCTGTGCTTGGAAGAAACCACAGACTCATTTTTACCTCAGCTGACTTGTCAGTCAGCTGAGGTTTTTTGAGGGTCTGTCGTCCGTCGTCCGTCCGTCCGTCGTCCACAATTCACATTTTCGACTTCTTCTCAAAAACCGTTAGCCAGATTTACTTCAAACTTGGTGGAGATGTGCCTTGGGTGGGTCTCTACAAGTTTGTTCAAATGGTCACGGTCCAGTGATTTTTGGATTTTTAATGATTTTTTTTGGTTCTTTTTTGGGTAAATCTTAAAAAATCTTCTTCTCCGAAACTGCTCACCCAATTGCTTTGAAATCACACAGGAACACTGACTGGGATGCCTAGTTCTTAATTTGTTCACCAGGTGGCGCTGCAATTTTTTTCTAATTTTTTATGAATTTTTGTGTGGTATAGCTATTTTCGACTTCTTCACCAGAACCGTCACTCAGATTAAGCTGAAACATGGTGGATATGTTCCTTGTAGAAGGGTCAAACAAAGTTGTTCACTATGTGGGAATGCTGCAGATTCCTGATTTTTAACGATTTTTTTCAATTCTGGTACTTGTCGGTCAATGCAGCTTTCCAATTGATTACTATGGAAGTCAATGGGCATTGTAATGCTAATTCACATTTTCGACTTCTTCTCCAAAACCGTCATCCAGATTTACTTCAAACTTGGTGGAAATGTACCTTGGGTGGGTGTCTACCAGGTTTGTTGCAATGGTCATGTTCCAATGAATTTGGATTTTTTTATGATTTTTTTCCAAAAATCTCTACAAAAGTTTTAATAGGAAAGTTTAACATGGGAATTTCTTGTAATGGTCATGACTTTAATAATATTGATCGGATTTACTTCAAACTTGGTGGGGATGTGCCTTTGGTGGATCTCTGCCAAGTGTTTCCAAGTGGTCACGCTCTATTGATTTTTTGATTTTTGATTTTTTTTTGGTTCTTTTTTGGGGGAACCTTAAAAATTCTTCTCCTCTGAAACCGCTCACCCAATTGCTTTGATATCGTACATAGACACTCCCGGGGACACCTAGTTCCCAATTTGTTCACCAGGTGGCGCTGCAATTTTTTAAATGAATTTTTTGTATGGTTTTGCGATTTTTCCCTTGTTCTCAGAACCGTCCCTCAGATTAAGCCGAAATGTAATGGATATGTTGTTGTGGAAGCGTCAAACAGTTGTTTAGTAGGTGGCACTGCTTTGGATTCCTGATTTTTAAGGATTTTCAAGTCGGGTACTTATTATTCAATGCAGCTTTCCTATTGATTACTATGTAAGTCAATGGGCATTCTAAGGCTAATTCACAGGACAACTGACATGAAATTTACTGTTTACTTGATAACTTGAGATCTGTTTTGAGTTAGCTACACATGTTAATTATTCTGTATGAAGGTCATGCTGAGACAGTACATGAATGACCTTGACGTCGTTTGTGGGGTCACAGTGCAACATACATGAATTTTACTCTTCATTATAACTTGAGAACTACTTGAGCTTTGATGTTGCACATTTAAGTGTTCTTCTATAAAGGTCAAACTTACTCAGAACATGGTGTCCTTGATCCTTTCCCAAGTTCATAGAGCTGCTAGTGTGATGAATGTCAAGATCAGCTGAGGTACGGGCTGTTCACACAGCCCTCTTGTTTCATATTTCAGCAACAGAGATATATAGGCCTAGTCGTAGTTCCTTTTAAAACGTTCAAGATTTCGTTTTGCAGCAAGACACTGAGCACGAACGCGCATGAATTTAGGCATATGCACTTTCAGGATCTCGCAAGGAGATCGCGCTTCAAATCGTGAACTCTGGCAGTGAGGGCGTCACTTCAGAGTTTTCGTGCTGGGACTAACATATCTTCATAAGATGTTGAAGGGCAATCGTGACTGAGTAGGATGTACAGGTCTGGTGAAAATAAGGAGCGCCTCTTTTTAACAGCTTTAGGCCTTTATTCTGAATTCAACTTTGCTCCCCCCCCCCCCCCGGGGTCCTGGTCAGAATCAGTCAGCTGAACTACAAGAATCTGATATGGGCCGCCTTTTATGCATACTAGGCCTACTGGTCACTAGGACTCGGAGAAGAGAATTAATGGTTCAACTTACGAAGTTACAGAGTATGGCCAGATGAAATTAATACAATAGAATAAAGATAAGTTTTACTTCCAACAATAAGAGTGACTGCAATGTCATTGGCATGGTATAATGTTCAATAATAACTTTACAGTTCATAAGCTTGCACCGGGAATTGATGTGTTCAAGACCGGGGTTCAAGACCATTCGACTGGGGATGTCAGCAGGATTTCGAGCAAACGGAATATAATTTTTAAACATGTCCTGAAGGTTAAACATACATACTAAATGAATTGAACGTTGTATATCTTTATTTCTTGAATTTATTTTCCTCAGGCCTTATATAACACTGCACATTTGTACGTGTGTAAGCAGCGCACACTGTATGGTTCAGTAGAGGTTTAACTTGGGGATCATGTCACTTGTCAGTGTCACAGTAGTTAAGCTAGGTTTCCATGTGCGCGTATTGCACATTGCGTACAACGTATTGCGTAGTTGGGCCCTTTGGGGGTGCGTATTGCGTACTGCGGATACCATTTTCCATGTAGGCCTATCCGCAAACCAGGCGTATACTGTACGTAGGCCTATGTATGTTTACTTTGGTAGGATTTGGCGCCATTTTGTGTATGTTACGCGCGTCTACCCTGCGTGATGCGTACAAAATCGCTACACAGAGCGATTGAAACGCATAGGCAACACGCAGTACGCAGTACGCATACATGGAAATGGGGAGTTAATTTTAAGTCAATCAATTAATTATTGCGCACTAGTTCGCAGTAGGCCTACGCAATACACGCACATGGAAACCCAGCTTTAACGTCATAGGAGCTAGGGTGTGGGGTGAGAGGGTCCATAGCCTAGCTCTGGCGTACTTTTATTTCACAAAACTCAAAAGCGTGACAAAAACTTTCTAGAGCAAAAGATTATTCCATTAAAGGTCTATTTTTGTGGTGCATCCATCTCACATTGCCCCTTAACTGTACTTTGCAAAATCATACACAACAGCTAGGCCTGCATGCTGTGTAAAGTGCATGTGCAATTAACCTATATTTGTCACCCCTTTGATAGCGTAATATCTTCTTCAGGCAGTTTGGTCACACCGTGACAAGAGCATACAATCTCGGAAAGGCGTCCACTCAGTCCTCAACTTTCCATAAGAATAAATCAAAGGAACAAAAAAATACTGGGTTAAAATATCTACCTAAAATATCACAAAAAACATCGGGTCAAAGTACATGTAATTACATCATACATGTATCATATTTGCATGTTTTATAAAAAAAAGAAATCTTCAGATCTAGAACAGCATGTTCCAACATGTGTTCAGCGAGGGATAAAACGAAATCCTGTTCTAAACAGTTCATGTAGGCCCGACTTATACTTTAAAGGCTACCGGTATACAAAGTGCACTTACGAAAACAGCCTAGACACTTTTGAATAGTGTGTTACCATGAACGTACGTAGGCCTACTCGTGGTGATTTTAAAGTGAGACCCTATATAGGCCTACCGATCACATAGTTTATGCGTCTGTCAAGTGCTTACCGTAAATATCTACGTGGCGTGTCGCAAATCTTTTAGCTTGAATCTGAGCGACGGTTTTGAACGTTTCGGGCCATTTACGAAAGCCACCAGCGAACTTCTTAGCGACTACTATGACTTTTCTGTTGCTTGGCACGGCTTCTGGTCCATGTATAGTCCTAGACATTATGCAAATGGTAATTGTCACGGAAGGATTATTTCAACGCTAAGGCAGAGGAGTGAGGGGGTCTAAAAGTCTAACGCCTATATGACGGTAAATGTGACACTGACATGATCCCTTAAAATAGCCAAAGTCGCCTGCTGGCAGTGTTGTCAAAATCGGTATCATAATTGTGGTAATAGTAGGACTATCTAGAGAGCCTTGATTAGACGTAATTCGCAATTGCCGATTTCATGGATATACGCAAGATTCTACTTGTCACTGGCTAGGCCTACCTAGGTGCAATGTGCATTGTAAACCATGAGGCTATAGTGTAGGACTATATATAGGCATACTGAGATACTGCCAGATTACTGGTTTTTAAGATCTGTGTTATTCTTTCAAATTTTGATGATGCTCTTCCAAAGCAAAGGCATGGCGACCGTATATACTTGGGCTTATTCCTGGTTAGTATATAGGCCTATATCAATTCAACTTTGGGGCCTACAAAAAGAGAAGGCAGTCACATAGGCCTACCTGCGTTGAATTACAAGGTAGTACTATGGAAAATATTTCTGACACTATATTGTGTTTTTTCAACAATCAATCAGAAACAGCAGAGGTAGTAGCAAGGTATGGAACAAATCTTTGCTGTATTTCCTGCAAATTAGGTTCAAAATGGCTCAGAATCCACCATTTCACCCCTAAATTTTCAAAATTTTCTGGGAGAGGACCTCTAGACCCCCTTCCAAACAAACAAGTCAATGTTTTGGCCACTTGCTTCCCCCTTTCCAGATTCCGGGAATTGGCCCTGCAGTTTGCACCACTGGTATTTTTCAAGGTAATACGGGAGCAAGTTTAAGTGCAAATTTGAGGCCCGTCACCACCCCCACCACCCCCCCCCGCCCCCCTACTGAACATCAGGGTGTGTGTGTGCCTCGGACAATTTTATACAATACCCTATCTTAATCTTACACCAGATGTAAAAAGGTACCCTTTCTTAATCCTGTAATGTGTTCAAAGGAGTGCTGCATTGGTGCATCCTAATTATTACCTCTATCCTAATCCAGGTGTGTACATTTTGGGGGCCTTTTCTAATCCTGGGAGCAATGAAAACAGGACCTTTCCCGCGGCAAATACCCAGTAAAATCCGACATGGAAGTACCCCCCCCCCCGGCCCGTCACCAGCTTTTCCTGGAAGGGGGTTTGGATTTTGAAGGTATTGACAGTGCGAGGGAGCGTAAGCCCGGGGCGTAAGCGAGAGAGAGAGAGAGAGAGAGAGAGAGAGAGAGAGAGAGAGAGAGAGAGAGAGAGAGAGAGAGAGAGAGAGAGAGAGAGAGAGAGAGAGAGAGAGAGAGAGAGAGAGAGAGAGAGAGAGAGAGAGAGAGAGAGAGAGAGAGAGAGAGAGAGAGAGAGAGAGAGAGAGAGAGAGAGAGAGAGAGAGAGTTTACCCACATCTCGAAATGGGAACTTTTGGGAAACTGTCTTCTGGCGAGTGTTTGGGTCAAATTTTTGTCCATAAAGCAATATCGTATCGAACTCAAATTAGACAGTTGCTAGATGAATATATCATTTGTTTCAAGATATTCATGCAATACACGGGGTTCAGGTGGCCGGTGCAAAGCTCAGTCATCAAAAGGGTCTTTGGTTTTTATGGTTCACAAAATATTTGCTCTTCAGAAAATCTTATTAAAGTATCTATTTTCAGAATTGTCTGGATCTACAGATGACAACATGTAACAGGGGGGATTGAACTGCCTACTATTTCTGTGAAGCACTCCTGTAGTTGAACTGAATTCCATATTTGGGTGCGATCAGCTTGCATTTCTGCAATAAGCTGTCTTAAACCTGATTGGTGGGAGGTCTCACTAATGTCATCTTGTGTTGACATACCCTCACCTGGAGCACACTGATGACTGAAAAATCTGCTTCTGTAGTGCTTGTGGTACCTTGCATCAGATGCATGTAAGTCACTAGGGGCACCAATGACACACAGCCTCACTGACTCTGCCCACTGGTCACCTCTGGCTTGGCACTGTTGCAGGATTTTGTCCTTCACCCTCAATGGGTGGCCCCTGTCATCTAGTTCATTTGTGGCTACTGCTTTTACCAGGAAGGCCGGTGTCAACGAATATTTGGGCCCCCGGGGGCCCAAACGTTCTAGAATATTTGGGCCCCTTCCGAATATTTGGGCCCCCTTTCATATTTGATTTTTGTTACACTTCATGAGACATCTAGATTGTTGTAACGTTGATGATGTTAATAGTGCAAAATAGCAGAATTGGTCATGTTACAGTAGACTAAAGGTAAAAGGTGCTGGTCACAGTGTTTTGTCAGCTCAGCATGAGAGTAGATTCAGTGCAAAATGTAAAAACGTAGTCCTGAATCATGTGAATGGCATTATAATCGATGCGGAATTATGACCAGATGCCTCAATCCTAAGTTTACTTTCTCATAGAAAATGGGAAATTTAACTTTGATGCAAGTATGTTCGGATCTGAGTATAAAAGTTATAATTGGACCAGTAATTTACATGAATAGCTGAGCTAACCCAAGCTACATGTACATGTACTTCTGTAAAATAACTATAAATGACTTTTAATTTCCAGTTATGTAGATAGGGGCCAGGAAGTGGAGGCTTTTGATTCCCGAATGTTTGGGCCACTTGACCCCTGAACAGTATCTAAGTGCCTTGAGGTGGCTATAAATGGGAAAGGGGCCCTTTGATTCCAGACTATAGGGCCCCATTTTTATATAAGTGCCTTGCAGTGGATATATGTCGGGAGGGGGCCCTCTGGTTCCAGAATATTTGGGCCCCCGATTTATATGTGTCTTGAAGTGGATCTGAATGGGAAGGGGGCCCTTTGGTTTCAGAATATTTGAGCCCCCATTTGTATGTGTCTTGAAGTGGATATATTTGGGGAGGGGGCCCTTTGGTTCCACTGCAAGGCTTTTACTTACAAATAGGGGGCCCAAATATTCTGGAACCAAAGGGCCCCCCTTCCCATTTATACCCACTGCAAGGCATTTACTTATAAATAGGGGGCCCAAATACTCTGAAACCAAAGGGCCCCCTCCCCATTTATATCCACTGCAAGGCTTTTACTTACAAATAGGGGGCCCAAATATTCTGGAACCAAAGGGCCCCCCTTCCCATTTATAATTTATACCCACTGCAAGGCATTTACTTACAAATAGGGGGCCCAAATGTTCTGGAACCAAAGGGCCCCCCTTCCCATTTATAATTTTTACCCACTGCAAGGCATTTACTTACAAATAGGGGGCCCAAATGTTCTGAAACCAAAGGGCCCCCTCCCCATTTATATCCACTGCAAGGCTTTTACTTACAAATAGGGGGCCAAATATTCTGGAACCAAAGGGCCCCCCTTTCCATTTATACCCACTGCAAGGCATTTACAGGGGGCCCAAATACTCTGAAACCAAAGGGCCCCCTCCCCATTTATATCCACTGCAAGGCTTTTACTTACAAATAGGGGGCCCAAATATTCTGGAACCACAGGGCCCTCTCCCATTTATTTATGCCATGTTTTCACTTGCATGACCCAAATACTCCAAATCTCCAGAAATTCAGATAACAAGGAATGAGGGGGAAATGGAGACACCTGAACCTATACATGTGGCGTAAATTTGTGCTAAAATATGTGTTGCACAAATATTAAAAAAACAAACAAACACTCGGTATATACTTGGAGGATTGTGAGATAATTCCTACAAGGTATATACACCCACATTACATGTAAAATACACCAATAAATACATGTATATATAGTGGCAAACATTAAGCCTTGCAAATGTATTCAATTGTTTGATTTACATTTATTTTACAAAATAATAACAAATTCTTTTAAAAATATTTCTTTTAGAGTTTGCAAAATATCATACAGGATGTATATATAGAGTGCATTGGGCCAAAACTAAGTTATTCCAATTTCTATGGGGGGGGGGGGAATGTTCGTAGGGGGGCCCAAACGTTCGGCAAATGAATGGGCCCCCGTGGGCCCATCCGTTCGGGGGGGGGGCCCAAATATTCTTTGACACCGGCACCCACCTATTGGGATTTTTTCTGTCTTTTTCTATCTTACAGCATTCACCACAATAAATACAATGCTATCTGAAATTAAACGTAGAAACATCAGACCGCCTCATACACTTAATAGGGGGTTGGTCTACTGGCAGTGATTTGGAACCAGATGGTGCACATGTCAGATATGTTGAAATACAGTGCTTGTGATAAAACACCTGCAGATGCTCATTCAAGTCCAGTTGGTCATATAAGTATTCTCGCAAATTGTCGCCATAATGGACTCTGTCTTGTATAATATTGCCCAACCTAGCACCATCAGGTTTACTTTGAGATAGCTTCTGCTTGGCTGGACATTTGCCAAGCATAGATTTGGAGATACAGTCTTGTTCCAGTGGTAAACAACTGCTATATCTACAGGCTACTGCTACACTTAGAGGCTACTTCTACTGCTTCTTGAATCTACATCTGAAATGGAAGTAAATGAAATTAAGTCTACACTTGAAAAATCATATTAAGTACCCCATATTCCTTGGAAAGAAATACCCTTGACCTTGCAGTATGACCTTGACCTTTGAGGACCTACAAAATGTCCAATTTGAGTAAGGCATCATCCCAAACTTGTATTATGGCCAAAACATTATTAAATTTGGTCAAGAGGTTACCAAAAATAGTGAATCCTTGTGAGCAGCTAAGTCCGGCAGCCATATTGGCCGCCATCTTGAATTTTTCAACATGCTCAAGGGTAAAGCCAATTTACCGACCAGATTATGTTTGTATGACATCTTAGGTTGCAGAATCAAGTGTGAAAAAAAAATCTGTCAAGTCAAGGTCACTCCAAAAAATCAGCCTTGGCTTCCTGACTATAACACACCAGTAGTCTTGATCTCTGAATGGACCTTGATTATTTGTTATTACCACCTTTTCATTCATCATTGTGTGCAAAATGTTCTTGTCACACACAGCACAATATATAATCGAACATATTGTACTCTTATTCATGAATTGTGTGTTGTTATTTGCCATCTCACAGCATTTTCTGGGCTAAAAAATACCTTTGACCTTACCATATGACCTTGACCTTGACCTCTGACAGTCTCACAAGTATTTTATTTGAGTCAGACATCATCACAAACCCATGAAACGACCCAAATGCCGTCAAAATGGTAAACAAGCTCACTGAAATAAGTGTTGCTTTGCTAAAATATACGTTTGGCGGCCATATTGGACGCCATCTTGAATTTTTAATAATGCTCAAGGGTAAATTTAATTTACCCGTCAGTTTTTTCTTATGTGCTATATTAGTTCACAGAATCAAGTGAGAAAAAATAAATCAACCAAGTCAAGGTATACTCAGCTGGCTGTCTGACTATACATCTATTTACCCGTCAGTTTTTTCTTATGTGCTATATTAGTTCACAGAATCAAGTGAGAAAAAATAAATCAACCAAGTCAAGGTATACTCAGCTGGCTGTCTGACTATACATCTGTACTGTCGCATTTCTTGCTATCAAACCATCAAATTGTTTCAGTCACAAACAGTTTCACTCAAACATATCAACTTATTAGGACAATGCTTAACTGTAGGTAAGATCACATACACTCAAGAGCAATTAAGGTGGACTATCACACCAAAATGCTATGAAAACAATACAGTTTCCATGCACTTTATTTGGAGACAATTCCAGCATTCAGGGTTCTCAATTGCATGCTTAGCTTAATCAATGGGTTGTTGGTTATGATAGCTGATTGGTCAGCAGAGATACTAACCAAAGTCAGTTCTGAGTTAAGCCAGGCATTCTTTCACAGAAGATTAGACCATAGTTTTAATAAATTGTTCCAAGGAGGTTAGATACAGATCTCTATCTAGCCTCCTTGATTGTACCAACCAAGGTGTAATCTTTTAAACAGAAAAGCAGGGTGGGAAGCAGAGCATAACAATGGCATGTCTTATCAGCTTTCCTGTGTTGTCCCAGCAAGGTGATTTACATGCATGAAATGTGCCAGGTTCTATAACCAGCAACTGACCTTGGGCCTGGTTATGGCTCACAGAGAAAGCACATGTTCGGTGGTGGGAGGCTCATTTGTGGCTAAAAAGTGTTTGGTGTTCAGAAGTGAGAGGTGTTCGGTAGTGAGAGGTTATGAACATCCAAGAACACCCAGGTGCCCATTAAATAACATGTAAACATTTGGGACTGAAAAAAAGTTTTCAGAAGTGAGAGGTGTTCACTAGTCGGAGGTGTTCGGTAGTGGAGGTTTTACTGCATTGGAGCGGCGTTGTTGGAGAGTGGGCCAGTTTAAGGAGGACAGCACGCTATTGACACTGTTGGTATTGTGGTAGCGGTTTGTAACAAACCTGGCTGCCCTCCTTTGGACCATTTCGATTTTGTTTACATCTTTAGTGGTGTAGGGGTCCCAGACACTGGCACATATTCCAGGTTGGGCCGGACTAAGGAGTTATAGGCTAGGGTTTTTGTTTCGGTTGGGGCATTTTAAAGATTTCTTTTGAGGAGGCCAAGGGTACGGTATGACTTAGCAGTGATATTATCTATGTGGGTGGTCCAAAAAAGTCGGGAATTAATAGTTACGCCAAGGTATTTTGCACTGTCTACCGTTTCAAGAATGTGTCCGTGGAGGTTATAAACTAGGCAAAATTAATAACCCTCCACTAAAAGCAATTCTTATATAAAAAAACACACACATATTTTGAATATAATCAATGTTTCTTTTATTCTGTATACACTTTAGAGTAGATCTGTAGAGGAAATTCTGATCAAATGAAGTTACGCTTCAGTGCACAGTGTCAATAAGCAGACAAAGTCTGAATCACAAGTTCGCAAGAGTACCTGTAGAGTGCTCAAACATGCATATGAACTGAGTGCAGAAGTCCCATCAGAAGTTATCACAGATGGTGCTTGGTTGCATCAAAAGTTATCACAGACTGTACTTAAAGTTAAGGCATTTTCTGAGTTCAATACAGCAGAAATTGACTCATCACTGTGTCACATAACACACCTTTAAATGTCCTTTCAATAGGATGTTTAGCCACCATGGTTGTCAATGCACTGTTGGCAGCGTTTTCGCATGCTGTAGGCGAGCTTTCTCACAAGTGCCTGAGGTATACTGTCCCACTCCTCCAGAAGATAACGCCATAGATCTGCGAAGTGTGAGTTAGGACCCATCTTCTGGTACACATTTCTTTTCATATATGGCTCCACAGGTGCTCAATCGGGTTGAGGTCAGGTGAACATGCTGGCCATTCCATCACCTCCACACTCTCACTATCCAGGTAATCACAAACCACAGCTGAAACATTTGGCCTGGCATTGTCGTGCATCAGCATGAAGTTGTCTCTAATGGCACCCACATTTGGAATAACATGGGGTTCCAGGACATCCCTTATGTACCGTCTGCTTGTCATTATTCCTTCCATGATGAGGAGGTCTGTCTTACCATTAGCAGAGATGCCCGCCCACACCATGATGCTGCCCCCTCCGTATGCAACTGTGGGCTGAACACAAGCAGCGTGTCTCTCCCCTCGCCCTCTCCATGCACGAACACGTCCATCACTTCTGTGGAGGGTAAAGCGACACTCATCAGTGAAGAGAACATTGCTCCATCCTGCACGTGTTGTACGGACATGTTCTCTTGTCCACTGCAACCGAGCAACCTTGTGACGTGGGGTAAGAAGCGGCTTTTTCACCATGCTCCGGGACCTTAAACCAGCAGCATGCAGTCTGTTACGAACAGTCTGGGTGGACATGCCTCTTTGGTGAGGATTAGCCCTCTCCAGCTGGCTCTGAATATCAGGACCTGTGCGGCTCCTACTCCTCAGTGCTGCATTGACGATGAAACGGTCTTGTTGCCTGGTGGTCAGCTTTGGCCTTCCCGGGCGTGGTAAATCTGCAACATGATTTGTGTTTCGATATTTTCTCAACAACTCTCGTTGATGGATTTGTGGTTCACACCCATTGCCCATGCGACAGCTCTGCAACTTTCACCGGCTTCAATGCGACCTATGGCTCTTGCCCTGTCCATTTTGGATAGTCTTGGCATGGTGATGTTCACAGTTTGACCAGTGATGGCAAATCCATAACTGACAGAAAAAAACCCATGCCTTTATACCCATGATTGGCACAGTTTCTGGCCACATTACACAGGTATGGTGAGAAAAATCAATGGTCAGGAGGGTCCTAACAGGGACAGGAAAGACCACACATGATCCTTTCTGCGAAGTGCACTTTTTGACTTTGTGTCACATTCAGCGAATGTGCAGTCAAGCATGGGCTCCAACTCTGCTCATCTTTACACATGATGTAATCAAAGGATTATGCTACACATAGATGTGCGTATCTTTAAATTACCTAAAAAGTATGGATGCACGATTAAATTATTTAAGCGGAGGGTTATTAATTTTGCCTAGTTTAGTTGTACAGTAGGGTTTTTTTTCCGGGTAATCCTTGAGAACGTTGCATTTGGCCAGGTGAAACCTCATGAGCCAATTAAGATGTTAAAGGGCCTTTAAGAATAGTACGGTGCCTTGGGGGACCCCAGATTCTACTGGTTGGTAGGGGGAAGATTCACCATTGACTAACACTTAGTCAAGATTGGGCAAATAATATTTTTGAGCTTAAACGAAAAGTACATTTCTGAAGAAAAAAAATCAAACAGGTAAAGTAATTTCTCAGAGGGTTTCAAGTTGACACATGATATCAAATATACTCTCTGTCAATGCATCTAGGATTTTTAGACCCAAAAGTTATAAACATAAATACTTACACAGGGATATTTTGCAAAACAAACCACCAATTTTGAAACTGTGATGATCCTGTTTCCCTCGTTTAGTGGAAGGGCCTCCCCCAAGCCATCTTAAAAATGAGTCATGTCATGACAACAGTGTTGCACTCAAAAGTGAACCTTGAAAAAGCCAACACCCATGACATGCTTTCAACTGCAGGGAACACTTAAACAGTTACAATACACTCTTAATTGTCAATTTTAAGAATTCAGTTATCGGCATGTTGATCGCTGTAAACGCACTTAAGCTGATTAGACTCTCAGGAGTAGCGAAATCAGTAATGGTGATTTTTAATGACGATTATGATAGCTACTGGGTTTGTGACTTATAATATGTTTACATATACCCCATGAACATGCACATTTAAAGCTTATAGAAATGTTAAGATGCAGTTCATATGACGAATTTGTCAATGACGTACATGTAAGGTCATAAAAGTTGTACAGGGAAAGTGTGCGACGTGGTTAAAAAACTTAACACAAACCACGTGCCCCTAACTGATCTTTAATGCCATTTGTTTTTTTACTTTTGAGAGATGTACTTGTCCAATCACAAGGACTTCTGACCAACCGTGAAACAGTTTTATGCAGGAACATTAACTACACTACGTATGACATGATTGAAAACAAAAGTGAAGGAAGTGCTCTTGGCCTTGATATAGTACCATGTGACACTTATTTGCTTAACATAAACAATGTTTCCACATTGCGCCGGGGAAAGCTGTTGGCCTGCAGTAGCGGATTTAAAGGGGGGGTAGGGGGGTCTAACCTCCCACCCAGCTGCCTAGTAATCATGTGTTATGGCAAAAAATCATGAGAACTTGTCAATTCAAATTGATCTATATGTGCCAAAATTCGCCCAGAATGCACCAATTAAAACCGATATTTAATTTTTTTCCGGGGGAGTATGCCCCCGGACCCACATAGCAGTGCTGATCGAACGCCTTCAGCGCTCAGTGCTGCTATGGAACCCATTGACCCTCCCCCCTAGATCCGCCCCCGGCCTGAACCATGACATTCTCCATGGAACTCATTGACCCCCCCCCCCCCGACCCGCCCCTGGCCTGAACCATGAAATTCTCTGGAACTCTAGGTAAGCTAGTATTTGAATGAAATGTCCTTCTACAAAGAATATGAATCTAGTGCCCTCGTGATAAATCAGAGAAGATCGACTTTAGTCGCAGGTGACATTGCAGGGTTAATCCGACATGACGTTAATTATCAAATTTGCCCATGATATTTGTCCATGAATGTGCATTTTAACATCAGTATCTAATTATTTGAGTAAGCTTTCAGATAAAATTCTATTATTTTGATTTTTATTTAGATTTGATCATTTAAAGATCTAAACTATGGATTTTCCACACACAATCAGTAACTCAAGGGCTAGTTGCAGGATAGTATAGGACTGATGATTTCCGCGATCGCGGAAAAACTAACGAAAAACGGAAAAATCATCTTACTGCGAAATGCGTGGAAAGCGTTCAAATTAAATTATTAGGGTGCTGCAAATCAAAGAAACCATGAAACTATTTTTAAGACTTCAAATGATACATTTTGTCTCACAAACAACTCTAGCTGCAGAGAGAGAAAATATCTTGCAAAATGCAACCGCAAACAACACAAACGAAAGAAGTTCAACATGCAAAATAAACAGTGATTTTATTATCAAAACTCGAGAAAAGATCGCGATGGGCGATAATAGAGGTTTTTAAGTACCGAAGTTTCAAAAGGTTCATTAGAGCTTCAAATTTTCGCTCTACTTGTACAGTACTCCATTTTATTTGTTCATTGAACATTTTTACCACTAATTGCTTTCTAACGTATTATCCTGAAGCTCCAATTGTGTGGCTGTATCTCCTCACGAGCTTGAAGCCCATGGCGTTTTCAGTAATTCCTCAAATTGACACTAGATGGCACACTAATCTGTAAGTCTTGACAATCACCACGTGCATTCATGCTATGTTAGATAAATAAAGGCCTTTCATAAGCATGATCACACAAACCAACACTTCAAAAGATAAATTAATTTCAAAAGCAAACATTTTGAATATAGCACTCTTAAAATTTGTACGGAATATAACCAAAAGATCTTTTGTGGTTTTCATCTCATGTAACATGTCTATTGTCAGGCTGTTATTGTGAATTCCCTTCACATATTACAGACGTGTACTGAACAGAAACGTCTGAATAAAAAAAACAAAAACAAAAAACAAAAAAAAAAACAAAAAACCCGGAATATATCATCAGCCCTTATATTGCAACACCAGACTACCTATAGTCTGTACCAGGGCCATTTTCAAAGTAAGTACGGGCACAAGCACAGAATAAAGAAAAATGACAATCATTCCGTGCATGGGGGGGACTTGGTGTGGGTGGTTTAATTTATTATCATTATCATTAGACACTACACTTATGACCCATCCTCACCCCCACTGCCAGGGTGGGGTGGGGTGGGGGCTATTTTATGACCCCCTCATGTCAGTCATTATGTGACACTCCCCATAATTGGGTAGGAAATTTTGTGACCCCCCCCATCCTGAGACCCCCTCCCTCTGGTAAACAGGCCTAAATACGGCCCCCTAATTCATACCTTGAGACAATACAAGTTACCTTTTTGTTTTAGACAATTCAGCAGTAACGGATACAGGCTACTAAATGAAGTATATGTGTACATATATGAAGCACCGTGTATTGCAGAACTTACAAAATGCCTGGGGTGGAGGAGTCATTGGCCATTGGTGTTAAAAACAACTTATTAACGACATAGAAGTACCTGTACACTATTGTATATTTGCATTTTTCCTACAAATGTATTTTAATTGTAGTTCATGCACTGAATACTATATACTAACATTGTGTTCGCGATGAATAATAATAATAATAATAATAATAATAATAATAATAATAATAATAATAATAATAATAATAATAATAATAATAAT
Source organism: Hermodice carunculata (assembly GCA_964020975.1). NCBI lineage: Eukaryota > Metazoa > Annelida > Polychaeta > Eunicida > Amphinomidae > Hermodice > Hermodice carunculata. The sequence goes on from OZ026622.1 coordinate 3,404,968, forward strand.
AATGATAATTATTATTATTATTATTATTATTATTATTATTATTATTATTATTATTATTATTATTATTATTATAATTATTATTATTATTATTGCGCCTATTTTTATTAATTTATCTATTTTTTCCTTTTGTTAGTCTAATATTGAATGTTTGCAAAAATATATGAATGCACAAGTATAGTTTGAAAACAGACAGAAAACGTGCACAAACAGGAAAATGTGCAAGTGTCGGGATCATTATCTGCCCAGTTCTTGCGCTGGAGGTGGCAATATTTGCCAGCCAATCACAATATCGGTTACAGTTTCACGACGGCGGAAACAAGATGGACGACAACGATGGTAAGAGCGTGATACTTGCGTCTTTGGACGCCTTGTGTTAGTACTAGATCAACGACATTCAAAGATATATTGCAGTGAATATGTTTTAGAGATGCATGCGTGTATTACGTCGGCAGGAATTTAAAAATTTGTGCATGGTAGGGTAGACGAATGGCCTGACATTTTAGCACAGTCATGTGGCAGAGAACCTGGCCGAAGCGCCGAAAAACGAGCGGCCAAATGCATCTTTGACTGCGTGATTCCGCTGTGGATTAAACTGTGGAATAATAACTCTGCATACCCTCCTGCCCCAAGCGTTATTGGCAGACAGTAGTAATATAAGCTTACTGCTGGACACATGGATAGCAAAGTGGAGAAACTCACAAAATGTCTGACTGCAGAAACTAAGTGTGACCGGGAGTGACATGTCCAGGACAGAGGCAGAATCACTTCCAGCCACTACGATAGCTGGAGGAAGTGCGGTGGCCTTACTTTAGGGGACCCGAGCCCTTGTAGACCAAATCCTGCTATGATGTATATATTCTTACCTTGATAAGATGCTAGTAACAGATTAGTGGTTTCTGTTGCTAATAACATTATATCATACCTTGGAAGTTTTAGCATAATTGTTTGATTATTTGTCCCATATATATAGCCTTGGGTCCCCTTAGCTGCAGGGATGCCAACCCATTTTTATTGTTGGCAATATTTAGGGTTAGGTTCCAGCTTGACCTTCCTAGATCCAGGTAGTTGACCCAATTATTTTAACTACAATTTCTCCACAATGATAGTAGTAGTAGCATTTTTATTGACATAAGAACAGAAGGAAGAATGATGTGCTGCACCGCAGCTCGTCATGAAGTGACGTCTTTTCATCGACATCATGGTGCCATGTGCTTGAGGAACACATGCCAGCATGAATGTATGAAAATACTAGTCATGCATATTAATTTCATGCGAGAGAGCACGGGGCTCACGCCTGTCAATTGCGGAAAACACACTGGCATATCACTGTCACAGACAGGGCTAGATGCACCTTTCTCTCAAAATAAGTGTCTTTTAGGAAAAAAAGTTTACACATACCAAAGTCATATTCATTTAGTGCTTCCTAAATTGGTCACAAGAATAAATTTCCATCTGTCTGCACTAAGTATACTTTATTTCCAAAATATTTGTAATATCCCGCTTCTCCGCCCAGGCAGTGGCCCGTATCTCATCAGGTGAGACTATGGTTACTAAAACAACCAGGTATGCAGTTGTGGGAAATTAATATGCATGCCTCATATTGCAGTCTAATGCTTTGTATAGGAGAATTCTAAACCAAATTTAAAGATACATAAACATCACTTGAATTTCCGTGCATACAACTTATACAGTGTTGGCGATCTCCCATTTTGGGCCAGGAAAATTAATTGTATATCCATATCTATAACTTCATAAAAAAGGCATTCTGTTTAAAACTCATATGGGCTCCTTTTTTTGCACTTATTAATGTGCAGATTCAAATGACCACCAGCACTTCCCAATCACCAATGCCAGAAATATGTTAGCCAAGTTCTAGATGCTCCCTGTCAATTCCTGTCACTATATTCACCCAACTCTTTTTCTTTCTGTACTTGTGATACTTGGACTTAAAGGCCTCCGGTAACTACATGTATTCACATTCAGGAGGAGGGAGGGCTGGCATTAGGCCAAAATACCAGAATACGTCATTGGTCCATGGAGATCTGGGGTCTCCCCAAATAAATTGTGGTGAAGTGACCTGTCAATACGCAGCATGCATATTAATTTCATGCCACAAAGCACAGGTTTGACGCGTTGGGACCACGGGAGACGTGCAGGTTGTGTCACTGTCACAGGCAGGCCATATGTTCATTTCTCACAAAATTAGCTTTTTTTTTTTTTTTTTGAAATTTAAGTTCAAAATGTCAAACTGGTATTTTTCTAGTACTTCCTGAGCCATATATAAGAAAAAATTCCATATGTCTTTAATAATTAGTGTGTATTTCCAAAATATTAGTAATGTCCTGCTTGTCCCCACAGGTACCGACCCGTATCTCGGCATATCTCCCCAAGCGAGACTAGGCAAACAGGTATGCAGTTGGGGTGGAAACTTAATATGCATATCTCATATTAAGACTCAAAAAGTTCAAGAAATTATATCATTGATTGCATGTGCACAAAATGACTTAAATTGCAGAAAAAAAAATCACCAACACTTTGACTTTCAGAGAAGGTTGAAACCCAACACCCCATCTGGATGCAGTCTGCCAAAGTGGCAACATCCTGCAGTTGGGTATTTATGCTGCAATACGGTACCAGTGTGTGGTACAGTAGGGACAACTTGTAAACCTGCTTACATATTTTTGTTTGAAAGAATAGCTTTGGTTCTTATGAAATAATTGTTGACCAAATATACTGACCCCCAAAACCACCTAGTGTTGATGTTATAGCAAACAAGTAATGGATATATTTAAAGGTACCAATCGCCAAAAGATATATTTTTGGTTCAAAGTGAAGGACTTAGAGTGTTGTAGCACTTTTGTGAACAAAAGATGCCACATTTGCACAGGAAAATAACTTCATTTACAAAAGAATTTTGTTGCCCATTGATGGGCCTGAAGTTGACAAATGCTTGTGTATTCCCTTATCTATTGAAGTTTGCAACGTGCAATAGTCGTAATTATTAATCTGTTTATGCATGCACCAGCTTTACAGATGTTTTTCAGTACAACTCTTCACCTTCACGTATCTCAAGTCTTGTTATAAATCATTTAATAGAATAAGACTAAAAGTCTGCTGCACATAAGCCAATAATTTTCAAATTTAAATAACTGGTTTGTCTGTGGTGTCTGTGTGCTCGATCTGTCGGCTGTGTCTTGGGGTTAGAATTACTAGTAGATGCGCCTTTGTTGCCATTTCATCTTCAGACTTTGTGAATATTGTTGGTACAGCATTGTTTAGTTGCTTTGGTATCTTTGCCAGTCCCAGTTCTATCATGTTTTGAATTGCCTTGTCGAACATACCATCTGTAAAATGTGCGGACCAGAACACATTACTGTCCAATGCAGTCAAGTCTCTCCAGGTAGTATACAGACTTATCGTTGCCACAAAGGCCTTCATCTTACATTTGTTGCAAAGGTAAATAAACTAAGTCCTTTGTTCTGGTTGTCGGTGTAGTTTCTGGCACAACATTAATTTTGCCCTGATGTATCAGTGCAGACTGGACAAGTGGGACAGATTCCCTTTTGCACCACCATTTTAATCCAGTAAGCCAACCAACTACTGCAAGTCAGTGTTAACAAGTACAATCGTAGTTTGTGTAGATGTACCCTTACTTGATGTCACGCACCTGTGTGGTCACACTTTGACGAAGAGTAGCCATGCTTGATGAGAGTGGCCACCAAATGACAGGCAACTCCGCATGATAAAATAATGAGTAAAGTATATAAATTTTGTTCTCAAAAGTGCTATAACAATTCAACTCCTTTACTTTCCATGAAAAATAAAATACTTGGCAAGGGAAAACTTAAAGGACGAAAAAATCATGCTAACCTTCCAGAGAAACATTGATCATTATTACTAGGCCTATTGCAGTAATTTGTACATGTTGTATGTGCGTCATTTTGTGATCCCAAACTGAAACTCAATTTGTCAATTTAACAGTCCAGGAATGAGATTGCCGTACTCCCCCCCAAAAAGCATGCACTGATTAATGAAAGTGAAATGTTATTCATGTAGATCTGGAGCTTGAGTCTGAAGGCGAAACAACACCCGGGTCCAGTTCCCAGTCAGTACGGAAAAACATTTCCCTGAAGCTGAAAGCAGCAGGCAAAGGAAGGGGAAGAGGGAGAAAAGGAAGTAAAACCCCACGTGGTAGGAAGACCGTGAAGAAACCCAATAATGACGATGATGAAGATATCCATCAAAAGGCAAGAGGTACTATAAAACAGACTATGATATACAATTTCAGCAGTTAATAATCTGTAATTTTAAAATCATACAGGTCTATTTAAACTGCAGCTGATTTGCTTTTGTGTAGTATGCCAGCTTTCTTGTAACTTTGGTACAGGAAGACATCACATTTTTTCAAGGTAATGGTTTTGGTTCATGAGTTAGTTAGTTCTGTTTCACCCTCAGTTATGTAGTTGTTACCTCAGCTGACTTGTCAGTAACCTGGGGTTAAAGGGTGGTCCTTCATATATCGGCGGCGTCAGCTGACATCTGTCAACAATTCATAATTGCAACATCATTTCCAAAACGGCTAGCTGGATTCACTTGAAACTTGGTGGGACTGTACCATGGGTGCGTCTCTACCAAGTTTGTACAAAATGATTTTTTTTAATGAATTTTTGTTATGTTCATTTTTTGCTAAATTTGCAAAAATCTTATCGTAAACCACTTAACCAGTTGCTTTGAAATTGCACAGGGACACTTCTGTGGATACCAAACCTTAATTTGTTCAACAGGTAGCACAGTGATTTTTTTTTAATGATTTTTTTTTTTTTTTGTGTGTGTTAAGGCTATTTTTTGATTTCTTCAAATTGTCATTCAGATTGTTCTGAAACTTGTGGAAATGTAGCTTTTGAGAGAGTTCAAGAAAGTCCTTCAGCAGGTGGTGATACTCTGTATCCCTGATTTTTAACAATTTTTTTTTTTTTTCAGTTTAGGTACTTGTTACTTAATGCATGCATTCCTATTGATTACTATGTAAGTCAATGGAGATTGCAATGGAAATTCACATTTTTTTCACTTTTTCTCGAAAAGTGTCAACCAGATTAACTTCAGCCTTAGTGGCGATGTACCTTGGATGGATCTCTACCTAGTTTTCTTTTCTTGTTTTTGTTCAATTTTTTGGCAAAGCATAAATCTTCTATGAAACCGCTAACCCAATTGCTTTGAAATTGCAAAGGAATGTTATGGTGATCCCAAACCTTAATTTTTTCTTTTCAACAGGTGATGCTGTTACTTTTTTCATTTTATTTAGATTTTTTTGTGATTTTTTCCCCATTTTTGACCTCTTATACAATCAGATTGTTCTGAAAGTAGGTGGATATGCAGCTTGTTGGAGGGTTAATCAGAAGTGTTGGCAAGGTGTTGATACTCTGGATCCCTCCTTTTTAACAAATTTTTCAATTTGGGCAACGGTTGGTTAATGCATGCATTCCTTTTAAAATCAATGGGAATTGCAGTAGAAACTGACATTTTCAACCATGTTAACTTCCTGTCCTAAATCCAGACCCCCTATATACTAGAATCATTATGGGTTGAATGACAGGGTCAGCTGAGAACAGGCTGTTGACACATCCCTCTTGTATTCATTATCATGATAAACAGTCTACTTGAAACTTTATTGAGTGTGGTGATTTGGTTCTTAGTGCCTGGTATGCTTATTTTCACTTTCATACTTTGAAGTACTTTTGTAACAACAGCAAGGATTGAAAAAGTACATTTTCAAGCATGTTGAAGAAAGAAAGATTGCATGACAGGATTCTTATACATGTTCAGTTCAGTCATTAAAGAAAAAAAAAAACTAGTTACTTTCGTATGAAAATGAAACAGTTAGGAAATAACTGATGAGAAAATTGGGAATGTGACACATCGTTATTATGCAGGTGTCGAACATGCAATGGACACTGGAATGGCATTGAAATCCCAGGAGCCAGTGCATCAGAACCAGAGACTTAGATGGGATCATAAGGTATGTAGCTAAATAGACAGGTAGATGTGCACTGTAAAACAAAATCTACAGCTATACACCAGTGTTCCAGACATATATACATGTATTTGTACAGTCAAGTCTCATTATAACTACACCATTTGTTCCCAATAAATAATGTTGGATATCCGAATATGTCGGTTATCTGGATCGACTGAGATAACCTATTATCAGGGGATACATTGTTTCTTTTCAAATATATGTATATTGTACAGAGGACATATTAAGTACACATATTTATGGGATACAATATAGCATTTTGTCAAATGACATGAACATATTTTCACATTCACGCATCATAGCATTAATTTAATGGGAAAAAAAACAAGAATTAAACTCCTCATGGATACTTTAATGGACAAGTTTAAGCTTCAGGACAGTGTTAAATATTTACATATCATGTTCTGAGTCACTTTATCAAGCATTCTGCATGAAGTCCACAACTATAGATCTGCATTGTATCATCATGATAAACATCGTCTGGCAGGCTTTGGTACCGTGAATGTCCCGTAATTAAGATCACACAGTCAATCAACAATAAGCAAGGTCCTGGCTTTTGCACATATGGTTCTGGTCAAATATCAGTGACAAATCTGACCAATCACTCACCTGTTCACAGGTTCAAGTGTTTGCAGAATTGAGTTAAACAGCTACAAATGACATGTAAATAAATCCATGTCATTTAGTTTATCTCCCACAAAAGAATTCTTCGATTAATGTTTGGCTTTTCTTGCACTCATAGTTACAAAATCCTTAATTATTTCATGAAGTTGATCCAACTGCACAAGATTCCCAGAATTGTTCCCAGTGTATTGACTGGCTGCCACACGCCCTTCCATGCCTCCGACACAGTAACAACCTGGGGTGGCTCATCAGAGTCATCATCTGCATCCTCACAGTCAACATTTACCTGCACAGCACTGTCACTATCTTCACTGACACTATTTGCACAATATCACTGTCACTTAGATTATTGCTGGTCTTAAGCCCCTCATCTGCCTGGACATACTGTTGGTCGGTTCCCACTGTCTCTCGGAGGGTGGCCAAGATGGCAGATAGCTCGCCCATGCTTTGGGCTGATGATTTTCCGTTTTCATGGAAAATCCGGCAGAATCGCGGAATGAGTAACAAAAAACATCCGAATGACGATGGGGCAAAAACGGAAAATCCTTGAACCAAAAATGGAAAATTATCAGCCCTACATGCTGTCCACACATCTGTCATCCACTTGTTCACCCATGTCAGTGGCACTGGTCAGGGGCAAAATCTTGACATGTTGCCAACAATTAATCACTGTGGACTGCTTCACATCTCTCCACGCATCCATGAAACAGATAGCCTCTCTAATGTTGATGCTCATAACCAGATTTTCTTCAGCACATCTGATGAAATGCCTGGTTGCATACTTTCTATTGTGGAGTTTCAAATTTCTGATAATGCCAGCATCAAGAGGCTGTAGGTTGCTAGTTGTATTTGGAGGCAAATACTTGACAGCAACATTTGACATGTGCGTAACTTTTTGACTTGTTACATTGTCGCACAGCAAAGCAACCTTTCTCTCCTCTCTTCTCATATGCGCATTGAACTTTTCCAGCCACTCATTGGACATATTGGCCGTCATCCAGGCTTTCTTGTTGTTTCTGAACGTCACATACATGTCAGCATCAATTCAAAGTTTTGCCGAAACAACAGGGCCGGCACTCTTGGCTATCACAAAAGGCTTGCACTTATCAGCACCCGAAGCATTACAGCACAGGGCAATAGTTATTGTTATCCTCTCTTTACTTGTTTTAGTTCCCTTCTCTGGTGCAGTGGCTAACATTGTGTTAGGCAATAAGTGGAAAATAGCCCAGTCTCATCCATGTCATAAATGTCATCGAATGAATGCTCATGGAACTCCTGTAATGCTCTCCTTCCTGACACCACAGTGATAATATTTGTGCTGGTACTTTCCCACAGCAAATCTGTGAGAACTCATGCCGTATCTCCATTTAAATTGCAGTAGCTATCCCCTACTGTACTGAGGGTCAGATGTAACTTCAATGTTGTCTATGGAGCCAAAATCAGGTGCTTTTTCAAGAAGAATGCCATCAGTCACTATAGCATTTCTTGGTAGCATATCTTGGAACCATAAATAGAGAGCTTTCCTCAAAGTTTCATGTTTAGCTGTGCGGCTCCTTGTCACATCAGTGGGATCTGTTAGAATATTCAGCCGTTTGTCACTGGCACCCAAAATGTCACTGACAGTGTTTCTAGCAACAGGGAGGTTTTTGCAAATCTTGATCATCAACTCTTTCAATAAACATAGAGAAATAATCTGATTGTGAGCACCTAAAATTAACTCTTCTGTGATGTATGGATCATTAATAAATCATTGTGATCTTGTTAGGTTCTTTCAATACTTTTTTCACACTGGAGACGGATAAGAGAGTGAGCTTGTCTTTTACATTTTGAGTAGATTATGTTGTGTAAAAGCACAAGCCCATGAGCATCACCTGTTAATCAAACCTGCTTGCATCCTAAGGCATTTCACAGTTACGTAAAAATTGTAACAAGGATTAAGAGTCGCCTTTGTTTGGTAATTATCTACAGCAATCATCCATGGTCGATCTGACCTCGGTCAAAGAAGGGTAGGCCACTTTGATGTCAGTAGTCACAAGTAACTAAATACGGCACATTTGTTCCCACAATTACGTGTCGGAGTAAGACACATGAATAGTTGCTGTACTGAAGCATTTTTACATGTAGGAAATCCGTTCCCTGGAATTTTGTGTTGGTAGCTGAATATGTCAGTTATTTGAGTGTCGCTGTATCTTGTTTGTGCCACGTCATTAAAAAAAATCATGTTCAAATATTTGGTCACATTTCAGCAGTGTTACAGATAATTAAACTTTTAAAAGTTTACCATGAACACAGATAGCTGACCTCAAAAATGCAACATAGCTGGCCAATATTGTGCTAGTCCATGTACATGTATTTAACATTTTTTGGTTCACAAGGCCAGCTTCTCACGTAAGACTATTGACAGTGTACATATTACAGGCCTGTGCATGTGAACCAATGATCATGATTGACAATGACTGTATCGTACTTTTTTCTTGTCACTGGGTGGCATGTTCTTTAAAGAAGAGCAGAAAAGATGACGTGCTTCTAAGTTCTTGTTGTATTTTGCAGGTGAACCTGATTGGAGAAAAAGTTGTGGACCCCTTGATTCATTGTTGTGAAAAATGCAACCTGCCTATCTTAATATATGGCAGAATGGTAAGCATTTGATTCTATCATGGGCAGCAGGTAACAGCCAATCAGATGGCTGTATTTTAATCTTTGACCAGAGTTAGTTTCAGCACTAACCACGGCTCCACCAAGCAATTTATAATGAACTTTATTTTTTTTGTTTTTTTTGTTTATAGGATGGTGAACAACATTTAGCTATCCAAAAGAAACTATAATTTTGTGCTTCCATGCTTTAAATTTGAAGCAAACAGTTTGGGGTTTTAAAATTTTTCAAGGTACTTGTAGGCTGCAATGTTTGTTTATATTTATGCAGCGCCATCTGTTGACACAATTGCAAGCTTCCATTTGAAAGCATTGACCTACTGTTTCCACTATTTGGTATTCCTGATCGTGCTAATCGATTCCAAATGTGATGCTAAAGTTAAAGATGGTGTTTACTGGCAGTCTAACAGTGTTTGCGTGTGTGTGTTCTGCTGTAAGGTTGGTAGAATCAGTGGAACTCTTTGCTTGCATTAACTTACAAACACTAAAATTCATAGTGGTAATTTGGCACTATGCATAGTGAAAGCAATGAAGGGCCACTTAACTCAAAGATCAGCTGGGTGGCTGGTAGACCTGTGTAGGCCTGTTGTGTGAAAATTGCTGCATTGGGGTAAATTATTAGTGACATGTAAATTAAGGCAAGCCATGATAGAAAAGACTTGAATACTCCCCCATCTGGTGATTGTATGGATTCTATAACCTCTGTCGGATATCATGACCTCAGCGCTATGCGCTTCAGTCATGATCCAACATCGGTCAACACATACAATCCACACAATCACTGCATTTGGAGTATGAAAGTCTATAACCATAGATGTGTAAGGTATATGATTCACCAGTACATAAGTTAACCTAGTCGACATGGATAGTGACATGCATGCTGACGTGCGGCATATAATTTCTTCCAATGGTTCATGGTCAGTTTTGACAAAAAGTGGTCACACTTGACCTGACAACACTCAGAAAATGGCTGCCACTCAGGTAGCAGCATGGCTGCAGTGGCAGAGACTAAGAATGGTGTGGATGAGCAGCTTTCCTGGGCACACTTGGATGGTATGCACCCAAAGCATGCGAAGGAAAGCTGTTGACTGAGGCAAACGTGGCACTGAAAAGAGTTATTACATTATTTGTGCTTTAGTGAGAAATCTGATTTTTAAAAAAAGTTGCTCTTAAAATAGTGACTGAAAAGTCATCCATTTGTGATTTTCTGCAGCGAAACTTGCCAAGTCCTGCTGTAGTTTAGCCTTCCCCCTTTTGAAGAGAGGCTTGTTTGATGTAGCTCCTTTTTTAGCACTGCTGACCAAAGGTCACACAGCTCATGCGGTCACTCATGTACGTCATTCCATCCATCTGTAAACTTTTGCCTGTGAGCGCGATACCGTCCACAGTTTTCAAGGTAGTCTCATGTTACTTTCCCGACCGGTCTGGACTATTGTATGAAAATCAAGGTGGAGTTCGATATTGGGGGTGCCACCTGCACAGTATAAAGATATATGGGTCAAAATGTGAAAATCTTGTGACCACTCTAGCATCCTTAATGTTTGATAGATGTTCATGAAATTTAGTGCGATTGTGGAGGAGGTCAAAATCTCAGTTGCATAGAGAAATGTACACAGATGACAACATATCTTTTATATTCCCATCAAAACACACTGCTTTGCTATGTGGGACAGTTCACATCGTAGTCGTTTCAGTGTCAACCCTGAAATTTTCACTGCAACTTTAAATTTGAAATGTGCTGTTAGGTCTACACCACACTCAAATTTTAAGCAGCATTTTACTGTCTCTGTAAATTTGTGTCCAGAGGTTGTAAATAGTAGAGACTAACTGCAGTTTTTCTTTTTTCAGATTCCATGTAAGCATGTGTTTTGCTTTGACTGTGCCAAGAAAACAGATAAGAACTGTCCTAGGTACGTAGATGTTCTAAATGTGTTCTTTTGTGGCAGTATGTATGAATTGCCCAGAGAGCTTTGGGGGGGGGGGGGGGGCAAAAGAAGAGGTATTAGTTTCAATCAGTACCCATGTGGCAATTTGTAACAACTGCATGGAAAAAATGACAGCATTAAAATCGAAAGCATATTCAGTTCAGTTTTGTCAATACAGGTATATGTGAATATATCCATCAATCACAGGGCCCCAAAATAAGAAACTTGTTATTAGTGTTAATGTCGATCTGTGATAAGGGTGTGTGTGTGTTTTTTTTTCTCACTATGTGAATAGATGAAGAGTTGTAAATTCTGATGATATGTATGAAATACCATCATGAGACCATGTGTTAGCGATTCAAGGCTACGTGTCAGCGTAGTGCATTATTTTCTGTGTGTGCCATGAGCCATGCATATTACTGTATGTTTTTGTGTTCATGTTTGTAAATTCTAATGTAAAACATAAAAAAAGTACTTTTGTGAAAAGATTTCAATGTCTGTGCAAAATAATCCTATAGTGTCAGCTTGATGAAATTTTTATTCTGCCTCAAGAAGTCCAGTATTCCACAGTTACAAAATTCAAGAAAACAATCTGGACATCAGCATGCGATCATGGCACAGCAATTTAGTGAGATTGTGGAGGAGATTAAAATCTCAGTTGCATAGAGAAATGTGCTGTTAGGTCTACACCACAGCAATGATAATATCTGCCAACAAAGTTAGGTATATATCTATGGTCGAGAGGAGATAAGGATGTATATTTTTCAAAAATTAGAAATTGCTGCTTTTGTGTAAAAGAAGAAAAAATTGTTGTGTTTGTGCGCAATTTATAGTCAACTTCACATGAAGAAGACAATAAGTAGACTGTGCTTAAGCTATTACACTTCAAAATTTGACCAATTGGGCAAAAATTGCATTGCGAATCAGTTTGGGTGCACAGTTTTCCCTTTTGTGTTATGATTAAATTTAGTGTGAATAGGCCACTGTTATCATTGGCAGACATACTTAAATGCTGGATAGATTATGTGGTGCAGTATTCTCACGTACATCTTGTTCAGAGCTTGAGGGTCCCACATGGTTAGAGTACATGCACTTTGGCCCCTTTCTTGTAAGACCACTGTGATGATAAACTAGCTGGCATGAGAGATAATCTCTACAAGATACACGTACTTTGATTAATGATTGTCACATTCTTTATACCTGATGTGAACACCCCCTCCCCCCCGTCCTGAGAGACCACAATTTGGTGATTGCAATAGGTGGTCTCTTAAGGTCGCCTAAGCGATATTTATTGATAATTTGTGCTTCTTTTCAGATGCCAGGAGGCTGTGACCCGAATAGAGCAATCTGCACTGGGCACAGTTTTTGTGTGTCAATTTGGAGGCACAAAACATGGCGTGTCTGGTTGCAGGAGAACATATTTGTCACAGCGGGACCTCCAAGCCCACATCAGCCATCGTCATTTGCGACAACCGCCGCAACCTGCAAAGCCACCAGCATTGCCGCCTCCAGCACCAGAGCCTGTGCCTCCTCCCATAGAACAGTACAAAACTCGCTCTGGTACGGCGGCCACACCTATGGACATGATACATGTGCCACCACCTATGTCACATCCTGTGCATGAGACAATGATGTATCCACAACAAGCAGGGGATGACCGTCGCATGCACCAACCTCCCCCACAACACCCCCCGCCACTGCAGCACCAACCACTGCCACACCAGCCACCTCCACAGCACCAGGCCCCTCCACACCAGCCGCCTCCCCAACACCCGCCTCCACAGGGACACATGCAGGGGCCGCCCCCACCCCAGGTGACCAATCATGATGGATACCAGATTCCAGTCATGTCAAGTTCACGGACCAATCTTATCACTGTGCCAATACAGGATGAGGGTGACTATCGACGACCTGACCCAGGAGGCTATCCACCCCCTAACCAGGTTCCACCCCAGGGAATGCCACCTGGGCCTCCTCCTGCTCACTACACCCAAAACCACCCTCCCCCGCAGCACTACCCCCCTGTTTCTCACCCCCCACCCCCAGTTTCCCACCCTCCTCCCCCACATGTATCTGGAGCACCCCCGCCAGTGACCTTTAGCAATCCAATGATGAGTCATGCCAGTCAGTATCCAGTCACATCTGTGCCCCCACCACAACAGGCAGGACCCCCACCCCATCAGGGAGGACCTCCACCTCATCAGGGGGGACCCCCACCACATCAGGCGGGACCCCCACCACATCAAGCAGGACCCCCTCCCCATCAAGGAGGCCCTCCACCCCATACAGGACCACCCCCAATGTCACATCCTCCCCCAAGACAGGGACCTCCACCTGTTACTACTAATGCACCACCCCCAATGGGCCATCCTCAACAGCACCCCTCTGCTCATCCCGGGGGCCCACCCCCTCCTAGACCTGGGCCTATACCTCCAGTGAGCCATGCAGGCCCCCCTCCAAGGTTTCCAAGCCCTCACCCCCAGTATGATGATTCCCCATACTCCCAACCTGGAGGACACAGCCCAAGGACTCCATGGCCTGGGGGGCCAGGGACAGGTCCTCCCCCTAGGGGCCCTCCGCCCCCTCACAGGCCAGCTCAGAATAGCCCCAACTTGGGGCCACCAAGGACACCTACTGATACTGGCCACTATAAACAATACTATCAATAGATGGCACTACTGGTTCCTCTGGTACAAACAGGTGTAAAGATATGGAATAGAACATAGAATGGACTTCAAATTTTTCACATGTGAAGATTATGTATTTTTTGAAAATTTTATCCTCTCTCTTCATTTTGTCACAAGGTGCCAGATTGGATTTGTAAACCCTTCTGCTGAAATGACATCATAATCTGGAGCCCTACAGTTACATTTACTATGTATGTACTATAATTTTGCGCAGTCAAAGTCAAGTTATGGAAAGATTGATTTTTCCTAAAGTAGCAAAAAGCATTTTAAAAGAAGATATGACTGCTGAAAGAGAGAGAGAGAGAGAACTGTGGATTGGGAGAAGTATGCACAAATAAACTGGGTCATGAGGATACACACTTTGTCATGTTTGTTTATGTTTGATTTTTGTCATATTTGTTCATGTGTGATCTTTGCCATACATGTATATTAGTTATATGGTCTGGGGGAATGACGCCATGCTTGGGAAAACATTTTGCATCCAATACAACAGGATTAACCATCTGCTGTTTTACTGCCAGGCAAACATAAGCACGAACATGAGTATCTCCTCCTGTACCCAATTGGAAAAGGTCTTGGTCAGGTATTTTTGTATTGGTGGCAAGTCGTCATTCAGGTATTGATGTGGTAGTAGCAGCAGCATGACTTGCCAGGCAATGCAAAAACCACTGACTTTGAAATTAGCCATGCTGGTACTTAAATGAAAGCTCCTTTTTTATGGAGAATTTGAACATATAATTGATTCATTGTCAAGAATATTAACAACATGTAAGATGAAGATTGCTAATGTTTATTCTAATGTGGGTTCAAATACAGGAAAAGGAGCTGTATGGCGAGTCCAATACAAAAAAAAAAAAAAAAAAAAAAAATTCCATGTCCCAAGGCATGGCATGGTATGGAGGCCAGCAGAATATGAACTCATTTGAACAAAACTTCTTTTGTTGAGAATCTTTAACATGCAGTTTTTTGTGCTATACAAACCTGGTTTTGTGAGTACAGCTGTCAATGTGCTGTAAATTCACTTCAGTTTTGCTGTATTTGAATTTTTGCTGATTTTACTGATGGCACAAAACTGCAAAAATAGAAACCAAGTGAAAGAGTATTTTACATCGGTTTAATTAGAACCGTGTCCAAGCTTGTGAAATTAAAACTTCAGTGAAATGCATGAAACTCGGAAAATTTAACCCATAAAGTGCTGATTTAAGACAGTAAACAGCTTTCCTCGGGACACTTTGCACGCAATGTGTGCAAAGTG
Organism: Hermodice carunculata; assembly: GCA_964020975.1. Taxonomy (NCBI): domain Eukaryota; kingdom Metazoa; phylum Annelida; class Polychaeta; order Eunicida; family Amphinomidae; genus Hermodice; species Hermodice carunculata. The sequence continues at coordinate 3,420,145 of OZ026622.1, forward strand.
TCCCAGGAAAGCTGTTGACTAAGGGTACTTTTTGCTTTACACTAGGATTGCTGTTATTTGAATGAAAGGTATCTTCACAAGGAATTTGAATGTTTTTACCATTATATCTTTAACGGTAATGAGAAAACGTCTAGAGCTGTGATTAGCACTGTAAGGGTACATGCTAAAATACACTGGACAGTTCCCTACTACTATGTGATGAGGGACCACTTCTGTCTGGCAGAAAGGTTGACCATGAATACATTTAGCAGGCACCACTACCAGACATGACCTCTATTTTAAATTCTATTGACTGGTCGGTCAGCAGGAACTATGGAATTCATGTGTGTTGGTTGTCCATCCATCTGTCTTGCAGACTTCTTTACATACATGTGCTTGACTTCTCAGAGAAAAAAAAAGTTTTGATTTTACAAATGGATGTTTCCCAGGTTTTTTGAGAATTTGCAGAGGCGCTGATGATGGAATGACTTTTCTGTTTTTTCAGCTCTGCTGACCTAAGGTCACAGAGCTTATAGCATCACTTCCTGTCCATCTGTAAACTTTTGGCTTGTGAGCGGGATACCATCCACAGTTTTTAAGTTAGCCCAATATAACTTTCAGAACTTACAGCGTGTATGAAAATCTAGGTTCCTTTCGATATTGGTGGCGCTACCTACAATATTTTATGATATCGGGGTCAAAATATGAAATCTTGTGAACACTCTAGCATCTTTAATTTTTTTTTTTGGGGGGGGGACTTCATCAAATTCGGTGGGATTGTGGAGGAGGTCCAAGTCGAAGTTGCTAGGGATACTAGTAGGGCCACCTAAATTTGATGGAAATTATGAGCCAAAATGTGTTTTTAGATATTAAATTCATATCTTGAAAAGTAGTTGGATCAGACTTTCCTTATTTACAAGGTATATAGACAGTGCCCAAAGCTAGGATTTTATATAGTGACCTTGACCAATTTTTGTGAGGTCACCATGCTGGTAATGTTGAAATAGGTGATTTTGTAATGGCAGAGTGTGGCTCGGACATCAATGGCAATCAATGTCTGCACAGCAGCAGGCCTATGGGCCTCTTGTATTACATTAACTGGGTGACCTTGATCTTCTGTCCCAAGGTCATTGAGGACAAAGTTAAGGACTCGCTCATTGTTGTCTTGGCAAATGAATCAATATCCATCACAGGAGTTGCACGAGTAAGCTATGATTACATGTGGAGCAAATTGCCGTCTGGTGGACTCTTTATACAGTAAATATACATATTAAGCTTTATATGTTCGCAACTTTAAAATGAAGAGGTGCAATATAGCCATGGTGCCAGCAGAGCATTTGGCTCATGGGCCTCATGTTATGAAGTTTGATTTTTTTTTTTCTTTAAAAGAAAAAAACAAAACAATCTGAAAAACTACATAGCCAGTTACTTTGATACTGCACACAGGGTCACTTCGGGTCATTGAGTGAATGCTTTGCTGTGCTCTGCTTTTACACATAGATGTGTTGCTGGTGGACTTGCACCAGATTGTGAAAGAAATGGTGATTCAGGAATTCTCCATCCTCTGACTAGTGACGTGCATGTAGCATTCAGTAAAAATTTAGCTCTTTTGCACTCCTAGGCCCATGGGAATGATGAAACATTAACAGGAAAGTACCAGGGGAGTTTTTACGGTGTTCTCAATTTTGATGCAAAGAGGCCTTGAAAGGTCAAACTGAAATATTGCCATATAGTTTGATAATACCAAACATCTGTCAACCAGCCGTAACTACCAATGCAATACATGTATTATAACAGAATGTATCTTCCGTGAAGAATGATAAGTTTATTGGACCCTCTGAGGAGGAAACGTTTTGCTGAAGCCTACTAAACGCCACATGCGATTACTTTGGCAAAACGTTTTCTCCGAGAAGTGTCTAATAAACATGATCGTTCTTCACAGAAAGCTATGTTCTGTTTTTATTCTAATTTAATCTGTATTTTTACTCCAAAATTGCCCCCAAACCATACCTCATCCAAGAACCCTGCACTGTTCCTGGCCGCGGAGTTGTGCGCATGAATACGTATCGAGTATTAAGGGTTATAGGGCTGACACAATGTCCTCAAACTTGCCACTCCTTGTTCATCTGTCATTGTTAAGATCAGTTGATTTATGCATAATGCAAGTAATTTACACTTCCCTTATACTTTTTTTACAAAGAATAGTGAGATCTACACAGGACCAGTTGTGCCATCATAGTATGTGACCTGAACGGAATATAGTTCACCATGTATGGATTGAAGAAAGAAGCGGTAATGATGTTGCAAAAGGGGGGCATTTGAACATACTTTTGTTGTCAGTGTGGCATGGTTCCTAGATGTTTGATGGAAAATCAAAGCTCCGGGCTTCGAAAGGTAAATTTCACGCACAGTTTGTTGGATTAGACACAATGGGTTATGGGAAAAAAAGTACAAAACTTTGTATGTTCACTGCAATAACCAGCATGCCCACAGCTTGTGAGTGTGGATGAGTTGGAACCATGCCAAACTGAGGACTGCGTGATGATGTGTATTTGCATATTCATAACCAATGGTTTTCAAATAAAACAAGCAAGATGGCATGCAGACTGTTACAAAAAGTACACCAGTAAAACAAATGTGGATCCCTTTTTAACGCAGCTACAAAGACTTATCAAGCCTCCTTCGTCACATTGTGGAAAATAATCTTCAGAAACACATGGTAGGTACTCTGTCCCCTCTTACAACTAGACAAAAATCCGGGATTTCAGTTGACTGCGGCAAATGTGTGATGTGTCAGAAAGAGTATAACAAGGGTGATTCCGCTTTGTCTTGTATCATAACTGTTACTGCTTCAGAAACTTTGCTCAAAGCTGACGAAGTGAAAAATGACAGTAGAGTTATGTTAATGATAAGAGGAGAGGACCGGATTGCCATGGAGGTAAAGTATCAACGCCGGTGCTATTTGTAGTACACAACTAGAAAAGGTGCCAGTTTTGACAAATATAGCAGTCAAAAAACAAGTGTATACTGAAGTGTTTATGCAGCTTATTGCAGAAATAGACAAAAGTCTCCTGGAAGATGAGGAGATTTTTACACTGACTTCTCTGACACAAAGATTTAGGAAGCTTCTTGAGGGCAAAGTTGAAGGTGCTGATCTGTATAGGGCTGAGAAACTAAAAAGACTGAAAAATCATTATGGGGATGGGATTTTTTCAAAGTTCAGATAATCGCTCTAAATCACAAATCATGTTCAGCAGTACAGTGACCCTTGGGGATGCACTTCAGGCTGTAAAGCGACTTAGAAATGGAGGACCTATGGTTCGAGAGGGATTTTTTTGTCACCAAGTAGTGAGACTGAGACCCAGCACCTAAATCAATTTTTTTTACCAAGCTGCTATGTTGCTCAGAGAGAATGTGAAGCAGTCAGAAGGAAGAGGAACTGTGCCTTTAGACATTGGATATAGAAGCAACCATCATGCCTCTGCACACAAGCCACACCAATTATATCTTTTTCTCAAATGGTTGCTTGACACGGAGAGGGCCATGGCCTCTTCACAAGTTGATGATGAAAAGCTGATGCAAGCACAGATCAGCTTCATCGTCACATTTTATCAGTTTGTCAAGATACCCTCTTCACATTTTCAAGAGGGGTCAAGAAAACATCCAAATATATATATATATATATGGATTGCTAGCACATTCCGAAATTTAACAGGTAGCAGGGAGCTTGTGACTCTTCTCAACAGATTTGGTCACTTTGTAGTTATGATGAGCTGGAAAACATTGACACAGGTATAGATCATGACCAGCTGGAAACAGCGAACCAAAATAATAGTGTAGTGATTTCTTCAAATATAGTTCATGGAACTTTGGTGCAGTCAGCTGCTGATACTGTTGACCTCATTGAGGAAACACTTCATGGAAAACAAACCACTCGTGCCACAACAATTGTACTGTACCAAAGAAGCTCTGGTATTCGGGTGGAATAGGGTTAATTTGGGAGAGCAGTGCCATATCAGAGATCAAGGCCACGTTCTTTAACTAATGTGTGTCAATCTCAAAGTGTCTTAGAATATAGTTTCATTGGATGAAGACCAAAACCTGCAGATCTGTAAAGGAAACTATCCCTAGATTGGCACACAGATTTAACTATGAGTGCAGAGTATAAAAATCTTGACACAGCTTGGTTGTTATTGTCGTATGTGCCTCAAAAAGCTATTTGAAGTGACTTTTGAACCATAAAATGGACCAGCAGATACTCAGTTGGACAGCGTTCAAGGCTGTTGTCAGTCAAAATAATCCAGCTCTAACCAACATCGGGTACTGTCCGATCATCCCCGAATCTCTTACTCAATACTCCACAGACTACACTGTGATAACAGTGGTACAAAAAATGACAAGGTATCTGAGACAACAGTTCACAGTCCTTACTTTTGATGAGGATATACACTGTGAGTCTAAAGAAATATTGTGGTGTCACTGTGACAAAATTCTCTGATGTTGTGCTGAGGCTAGAACAATTATATATGTATGGTCATTTGTTTACTTGACTTCATACGTGCAGAAAGGGTTGTCCTCTGGGAACTGCATTTAGCATCTGTTGCACAAATGATACCATTTTTCTTTGCTGCTGACAGCATAAATTATGCACATTTGTCTTCTGTGTATCTTGCTTATATGAAAAAGGCTTTCATCAACTGCACTATTTGTTCATGAACAGTTCCAAACAGGAAACCATCCTGTTAAAAGTTCAGCCCAGGAATTCAACCAAGTATGGAGTGACATGGCTTTGGCGCAAAGTGTCAATCAGGACAGTAAAACAAGAGAAGGCATTGTTGGTATTAGTCTATGCCCAGGTGCCTTTAGTAGGTGGTTCCTTACAGCTCATGAGAGAGTAGCAGTCACTATAGCTACCAAACATATGGCAGGCATGCAGACTGGATTGTCCAGCCAAGATAAACATCCCTACAAGGAGCAGGGCTCAAAGTGAAAAACACATAATGAAAGGGACGTGCAAAGTATTATCAATGTGATTGAATACAAAATGTTGAATCTCTTTGGTTCAGGTGTGCCTGTCCAACTATGCAGCATAGCCAGAGGTGTTTTCACTTCATAAAATGTCGAGACAGACCTGATTTCTGTGTTTGAAATGGGCAAAAAGGCTATGTAAGTGTTTGTTGAAGAGAGATTAGACAAAGGAGAAACCTCCTTTTTTTGATCCAATTCACAAACAAAAGCTCAAGACATTTGCTTCCATAAGCAGAAAACAATCAAGGGTAGCACAACATCAGGTAAATTGGCTTCAGTCAATGCTGACTGAGAATTATTTTCTAGAATTGTGGTTGCTCAAACAAGGGAAATGAATCGGAAAGAAGTGTTCACCCATGAATTAGGGCAGTTTCTTATTCCTCAGCTCATATTGGTGGTACCTTAAGAAAAGCTACAAACAGCACCCTCTTAGCTGAATTAGAAAAAAGAGGTCACAGTAGAAGCCGACTCTCCAGGATCAGAATCAGCATCTTGGGTTATTGATGGAATGGTAATTCTTCAGATGATTTCATCCCCTGGGGTTTTCACCTTTGGGCAACTTAGTGAAATGATCCTCAAGATTGTCATGAAGCCTTTCAAAAATGAGAAATGCTCCCGTGCTGATGTTGTCATTGACAGATATAACAACCCAGAGTCTGTGAAGATGTTTGAGCGTGCAAAAAGACAAACTGCTGATGTAATTGAAATGTGTATTTACGGTCCAAGCATCTCATTACCAAAAGACTGGAAACGCTTTCTGAGTGGTTGTAAGAACAAGACATTATGGAGATCATTTCTTTGTGAAACGTGGTGTAATGTTACACCTATTTACCAAATTTTTCAAAGGTTAAATTTGCATAATTTGCCTGAGAGGGTTTCCATACATGTGGAAGGATTGTTTTTGGAAAAAGCATGGATTTGTTTCATGTTCTTTTAGAAAATATGAGAGGAGTCACGTTTAGTGTTTTGGACACATCTTGCATGTTTATTTGATTCCCAAATGTACGTAATGATTTGTCACAATTGGCAAATCTTGGGCATTATATGTAAGAGAATTACCTGGCCTTGAGATTCTACACACCTGTCATTACAATACTTTATAAATTTGGGCAACATAAGGGTAAGAGTGACTTGTCAGTCAGTAAATTTACTTGTTCTGGGCAATTATATTAGCAGTAATTCTCATGCTTGGACATCATATATTGTCAACTAGTAATCTATTATCATGCAAACACATTTTCATGTGTAGATTTCCATGTTCCAAGTGTGGGAAAGATTTAACTTGTAAAGATGCTTCTCATTCAGTGAAAAGGGTTGTCTCCATACTGTCATTCAGTATATGCTGTCTAATTTAATTTAAAATGAAGATATAAGTCTACATCTGGCCTTAAATGAAAGCTGAGGGATTGGGATTACAGGTGGTACCAAGAAAGTAATGTTGGCAGAAGGGTCAAAAGAACTCGTATTTTAAGCCTTTTTCAAAACACTAGCTCTCAGCCTAAACTGGGTATGTTGTTGAGATTCAGGAATATAGGCCGGGAGCATTAGACGAAAGGTAGAAAAAATAGTAGAAAGCTGAATTTTTTTCAGGATAGGTGCAGAAACCCTTCCTGATAACCCCCATGGTATGCACTAAAGCTATGGAATTTTGCAGCTGAGGACGTGGGTGGGAGAGATTCTAACTTGAAAGTTGAAGATAAAGAATATCTATGAGCATATTGGAAATAGTAGTAGTAGTAGACTTTATTGACAATTTAATGGAGTGAAACACATAAAATTGTCCACTATAATCTTACAAATACTAGAAAAATTATCAATGTAACATACAAATGAAAAGGTGTGCAGTCGATGACGTATCTTCCTGGAAAAAAAACTCTGTCCAATCTACCAAACACGACTTCTAAAAATACATGATGCTAATTAAACTTAAGAATAAAAAAGTTAGAGTGTAGATTACTGTCAATGTTGTGAATGTCAAAGATTTTTGATGGGTCAAGTTAAATAAGTGTTAACAACTTTCGCACAAAAGTTGCATAAACAGTTTACGTCCCTTGATGTCATGAGGGCATTGAGTGACGAGAAGTCAAGACTAGCAAAAGCTAATCTCAAGTGATCTGTGGGAGTGCATTTAACAGAACATGGGTTTCTGTCTGTATGCTACCACAAGAATGACATAATTTAGCCATCTCAATAGCCAAGTGTAGTGGACTTTCATCATAGTCTGGACGTTCAGACGCCTTTTGGAGAAAGAGACGTTGCCAATTTTGGCTTTTGCACTGGCAATGCCCAATTCCAAATAAATTACATCATTTGTGGTCTGTGTACAAATGCCCAAAAGCTCTTTTGCCGGTGATAAATACACACTGTCTGCTGCAGAGAGATCATGAGAGAGCCAGCTCTCACATCCATACAGAAGAGCACTAGACAGTGCGCTATCCCACACAAGTCACTTTATTGGGAAGGGAGCATCTTTGTTTTTAGCTAGAAATGTAAATTTCCTCATGTGACCCATCTTTGATTTGATATGGTCAGCTACTTGTTTTCTTACAGGTACACTTGATATTGGCGATCCTAAATGTGTGTAAGATTCTGTATATTCTATCACGCTGTCACCTATCAAAAATGACTATCTATCGCTAGAATTTACTGTCAAATACTTTGATTTCGTTCTGTGAAACTTCATTTCCAGCTCATTTGTCGATTCCATTAGCAACCAAAGTTTTTTTCGCATAGCTTCTCGTGAAGTTGCAAATACCACGGTATCGTCCATGAAGAGCAAGCAATGCAGTGTTTTCAGGAAACCATTGCGGCCATACTCTTTAATCTTTCCTATGGTTGAATTGATATAAAATATGAAAAGGGAACAACTGGAAGTACCACCCTGCCTCACACCAGTTGTTGCAATGAAAGTTTTGTTTCCTATAATGTTTTCGGTGCACCTCAAAGAATATGCAATGGCAGAAAGGAATGCTTTGCCGCAACTGCTGGAAGCTAGCAGTTGCAGAAGAGTTGAACGATTTACATGATCGTAGGCTTTTTCGTAATCTATAAAAGCTATATATAAAGTATTACTTGTTTTTCTGGCTGTGTCTATCAACAGACGGAGCACTAATAAATGTTCTGGGCATCCACGGCCTTTCTGAGCTCCTGCCTGTTCTGCGTCCGATTTAAACCAACAAATGAACCCTGTGTTTAATATCCCATCATAGAGTTTGCAAAGAGCAGACAGGATACTAATCCCTCTGTAATTTTGAGTCAATGATTTCAAACCTTTCTTGAATATTGTGAAAAAACGCGCAAGAGCCCACTCTCTAGGATATGCAACAGAGAAAATAAAATTAAACAGAAATGTCAGTAACCATATCCATGAGGTAGATAAACATTTGAGGATTCCTTGTGGTATCCCACCAGGTCCAGGGGCTTTGTTACTGGACATTTTCTTTATTTGTTCCTCTACTTCCATTTCTGAAATTGGATCATCCAGTATGGGGCAATACATGTTGGTTTCAGGGAATTCAAGCAGTGGGCTATTTGACGGGTTTGATAAATCTTTAAAGTACTTTGCGAACTGTTTGTCACTTGGTATTTCTTCCTCGTTGTTTGCTATTGAGAATTTCCCATCCCATCCAATGGCATTCCATATTTTCTTTGGGTCCTTTAGATTTTGCAGGTTTTTTCCACCGTTGTTTTGCATTTCTTGCAAGCGGTAAGGTCGTGCTTGTTTTAAGTTTGATTGCACTTCGGCAAGTTTTGTACATTATATCAGTTATAGAGGTAGAAAGATGTTGTAAATCAGCGTCACTTGTAGGCAAAAGCGTTTCTATCTGTGGTAAATTTGCTTTAAACTTTGCTATATCAATGCATCTAAGTGAAGCAGTTTTGTCACTAATCTTTGTTTTTGTTCAAGACTCACCACGTTCTTTTATACTTTTAGGCGTGTAAGTCGGCACAGATAATGTCAATATGATCGGAGCATGGTTGGAAGGATATAATGTTTGATTCAGGATCTTGATGGACAATACATGCTTCAGGGCAGTTTTTGAGCAAAGCGCCCAGTCCAACTGCAAAATCCAATTTGCTTTTTGTCTGAACGTTAAGCCTCCGTCGCATATTAGATCTCCTACTCTCAGATGATTTACTGGGAGAAGTCCCAGGGAATCACATAAGTTTACGATATCTCTGCCATGGGCATTGGTTGCACGGTCAGGATTAACTGTGTATTTTGCACATAACTTTCGTCATTGAAACACTCAAGATTTTGAATGCTGGCATTAAGATCTCCGAGCAGAATACATTGTGTACCATTGCTTATCCAGGGACTTGACTGAAGTACCTCCATACAGTTTAAGGAAAAACAGCTCACCAGCATGTGCAATTTGATCATGTGTACTATTTGGCTGAGAGAAGGCACCTAGGCAATCCAGTTATCACCATTGCCTATGATTGCATGTGCAAACATTAAGTGGCGCTTTATGTCATGGAAGGCTGTCTGAATTTTAACAATGTTGTATATTTGCAAGGGGTTCCAACCAAAGAGCATATATAGATCCATTTCTGGGCTGGACTGGGCTGGGCAACTATCATGACCAATAAGTCAGTATCAGTGCATACTACAACAGCAGGGACTCCTTGTATTTGAGCAGTGTGCATGGCAGATGATGTGATCAGCCAGTCTGCATCCACAGTGCTCTTTATCCCATTTACATGTTTGCTTTCAAATTATTGACTTAGTTTGTCTATCAGACAGACATTGTTCTTGGTATTGGCCAGAAAAGCCTTTTTGGGTACATTTGCTTTTATTTCCAACTCAAATAGGATGTCAGCTGATGTTTTCTGTTGTGCATGCCGCTGTTGTTCAGCTGCTTTTATTGAGGAATATTTTCCATATGCATCAAATACCACAGTAGCCTCTTACTGATAATGTTCCAATATTTATGGCACATAATGGTCACAAGCATTGTCATATGTGGCATTAAGAGGCCAGGGCAAAGTAGGGAGGAGGTGGCCCCCATCAAGTATGAAATGAGCACCACGGGGAATTTGTATATGCACATTTTCTTTTGACTTGAGGGTGGCTGCCAGAACTCTCTATGTGGTTTTCCTCGCAATACCTTTATCCAACAATGGCGGCGGTTTCTTAGCAGATTCACGACAGAGGCATGCTTCCATCTCAGAACAACTTTTGATCACACATGTTGCCCTCATAAATAGTAATGCACTATTAACATTCACTTCAACTCCATGCAATGCTATGCAACTCTTGTCACCACTGATACTGGTAAATCGATCGTTTTGCTTTAACTTTATTTCATCATATGTCGTACCAGTGATTTGCTGAGCTGCTTGGACACCAATAGAAAATGCAGAGTCTACATTGACACCTTTTCCAGCTGTGACACTATTTCCTTCACAAATCAGGGAGTCCTGATCTTCATATGAAAATGGAAAGTATGCCTCTAGCCAATGGATAAATGTCTGGTAATCTTCTGCATCCCTTCCAGTCTATGGCTAGAGCATCCAATGCTAGGGCCATAGGATCTGGGACAGATGTAGCTGAACAGGTTTAACTGGATGCCTAGAAAGACAAAAGATCTGCTCTGGCACTAACCTGGACTTGCACATTCAGGTCCAATCATTGGCAAAGTTTCAGACAGTCTGTGTGTGATGCCGTGAATATAAGCACTGAAGCACCTGGATAAGCCAATTGTCCAGGTATGCATGAATGCTTACAGCAGTCAAGTGAAGGTAAGCAGCAACTGTCAGCATGAACTGAGTGAACATCACATGGGCTGTGGCAAGGCCCAATGAAAGTAGCCTTAACTGGTAAGCCCGGCCTGAAAATGTGAACTGCAGCATGTGAATGATAACTGTCCCTTAGGTCCAAGCACGTTGTCCACTTCAGAGGCCTAAGCTTCTCCACCACTTCTAGGAGTACTGAAGCTTTGGGGTTCTCTATGGGTGGCATGAACTGCATGGGCTCGCAGCTTAATGGAGGCCTCTCTTTTCCCACAGGCAGCAAAAGGCTGTGTCTCATGGTATTCAGGATGATGAAACATCTGTAATAATATCTCATTTTGCGTGAAAGGTGGAAAAACAATCACCACCTGGGCCCTCTAGGACATCTGAAGACATGGCAGGGGGCAAACTTGAGACTGTGTGGTCCAGAAAGCATGGGTCAGGAGCCCTGGGGCTTCTCTAACTTCTTTGATTTGATGGATTGCTTGCCCTTCTTGGACAGATTCTTGCTGATCCGAGGATGTCATACCACCAAGGTCGGTCATTGGTTTAAAAGGTGAGTGGGTGTAGTATGAGTACCAAGCTTCAAAGCTGAAGCAGCCAAGGATAAAAGTGGCTGAATAGAGTTGGGCAAAGCATTGGTGCAGGTTTGTGTGGTGGAGCAGGCCCAAAGGTCCTCTGCCCAGTGAACAACTTCACCCATCTCCTCCCATTAAGGTTCTGGAGAAGAGGGGCTCATTCTGGCTTGATATATCAGGTCAAGCAACTGCTGACCCTGGACGCAGACATTTCTCTGCAATGAATGAAGGTTTAGGTGCAACATGCAGGTAGTTCTGACCAGGTGGTCAAACACCCCTGACAACGAAGCCGCAGACAGTGACACCTGGTCTAGTCAATCAATCACAGCTAACGTGATATGTGCAAGCCCCAGCAGGATATTGTAACAGCCCTGTGCATCTCCTCCTCAGTGGGAACCACAGCTTCGTCTCCCAAAAGGCTCTGAATGAAGGCTTTGAGATGTTCAAAGCTCTGAAGTAAAGCCACAGTAGTATCCCTTGGGGCAGAAGCAGGCTCAGCCCACACTAGATAAGCCACTGGGTTTGGGGCCACTCAGAGTGAGAACAGCATAAACGTTGATGAGTTGATCATGACCAAGACCTGCTGACTGACAAATCTGACTGCAGGAGCTCATCCTCTGTGTTTGAGTCACGGCCCAAAGACTCAGGACTTGCGAGAGGGGCAGTGATACCCAAAGCCTCATCAAATAACAAATCATCCATTGGCTTTGGCATAGGCACCTCTGATCACAAAATGTCTGTCACCAGGCCTCCCAAAGGGGTTGCAACAACTTCCGCAGAAGTCTGCGCTACCTCTGTTGCTGCATTTACCGACTAAACCCATGTGGGGTGGGGGCTTCCTCAGCACTTGATCCAGGGCCACAGCTGCCATGGACTCGTGAGTCTGCTGGATGCAAGGCATCTGCTGGAGTTGTAACAACTCCCGAGTCAAAACAGGAGCCACAGGTGCCGCCAAATGTGAAGTCTGCTGACAGGTGGGGGCATACTGGATTTCCAAGAATTCTGTAGCCCTGGGGCCAAGACAAAGCTGACTCCAGGCAGAGGCAGCAAGCTGTTCTGCCAAGAGAGACAAGGGAAGGTGAAGAGGAAGTCTCCAACTGCAGGCACTGTTCCTCACAGAGCTCAAGTTCCCATTGTTTTTCCAGGAAGTGAGCCAGGGCACCCAGCTCAAAGGCAGGAGTCAGTGGACCCAGCTGATGTGCCCAAGGAGGACGGGCAGGTGGTTATTATATTGTCAATATGTTTTTACATTTTAAGTGAAATTGGAAAACCTTTTACTATTTTTGTGCAGATTTATTAAATTTGTCTAAAAAAATTATGACATGTCACCACTGAAGGGGAAATGGCTGTTGTATCACTGGCACCAAGTAGGCATCTCATGTCAGTCATTGTGGCAATTTTTTCTTTATATCATTTGAACTATGCCAGACATACGAAAATTTTTAGTCTTTCTGCGTTATTAAAGGTCACAGCTGCAGGCCATGAGGTCACAAATTATGGCTACACCAGTCAGCAATTAAGGTTTTGGGTACTAAAATTACGGAATTTCAATGCAGCTGCTGTATGGAGATTAAGTGGGTTGTAGGGGTAATTCAACCTCCACAAACTAACATGGCTATGCCTTTTTTCTGCAAGACACTGCATAAGTAGTGGTTTATTGACATGTGATGTGTGTACATATATTAAAACCGAAATGACCAATCTATGTATTTGAAATTGTCAAAGCTACACAGAAAAGCCAATATATAAGCACATATTTGTATTTACGAGAGCTCTTTCTGATGTTAAATTTGACAGGCATCCAATTATCAGGCTAAAGTGTTTTTCAGGCAGTTGTTTAAGAGAAAAAAATGTTTTCGTTTTTTAAAAATCTTGTCTCACTTTCTGAAATTCATGTAAATATATGTGGTTGTATGTCTAAGTTTAAATGTGTTGCTGGATATTATTAAGCTGGCACAAACAAAGCTAGGCACTTAGAGGAGTGCTCTCTTCAACCCGCTCTCCTGTTTTGGTTTTTATTTTTAGACCCATAATACTATATATATATTCTTCTTGCTTAGGATATGTAGATTATCTATACTCCAAGAAAAATTTTAATAATCATTTTTAGAGGCGAAAAACGGACATTTTACCAAAGGGGCCGATTTGGAGATGTTTCTCGGGATTCTCGAAAAATATAGTACTTAAAAGCTCAAAAATTTTGAAAATGAAACTTCGTAAACATGCCCAGGACTGGTTCCTTGCGTTTTGGAATATGTTTTTTAAGGCAGTTTTATCCCCCCTAAACATGAAGAAGTGTTCATCTTCACGAGCATCATAATTAATATTCGATTACAATTTATCTATTGCGTTTATGGAAAAAGTGAAGGAACCGAACCTGGAGATGACTACGAAGTTTCATTTTGCAACTTTTCGAGTTTTTAAGTACAATATCTATCGAGAATCCCGAGAAAAATCTCCAAATCGAAGCCTTTAGTAAAGTGTCCATTTTTTGCCATAAAAAAGGATTTTAAAAATTGTTCTTGGTGTACATATAATGTAAAGATCCCACGCAACAAGAATTTATATAGTTTTATGGGTCTAAAAATAAAAACCAAAACAGGAGAGCGGGTTGAAGACAGCATTCCTCTAGGTACTCCTCTAGGTACCTAGTTTTGTTTGTGCTACCTTAATGTGCAGTATCTTAGTAAAAAGCATATGAACTCTGCATTTCTTCTTAAGTCCATACGTATGGAAATTGATCAAGCTATTTTAAACTAATATGTGAATGAATTCAACAGCGCCCCCACATCAATTGTAATACATGTGGAAGTCACTGTGGACAAGAAGTCAAAGGAATTTATTTAACATTTACAAAGCTCTACAGACAGAAGGGACATTTTTTTTATCCGTCCCTAAATTACTTTGGCCTAAGCCATATATTTGATAAATGCAACTTTCGTATGATTTTTCTAAGCAACTCTACATGTGAATGGGGACTATTTACGCAGGATTTGATCTTTCGCTCATAATACATGCTTAGCATGGGTCAAACTTCGTTCTACTCTCTGGCTTATCCCCGTTGGCTGACTGAGTTAACGCCCTGGCCTTATTGAAATCCACAACTTTGGCTCATTGATTTCAACAATTCAATATTACTCTGTTCTGATATATTGACCTCTCATCTTCCAAACCTGGAGGTGAGAGGTAGGCGATACTGAAGCAATAAAAAATACATCTGATCAAAGTGTAAGCAAAGCACACCCTATTAGATATTAGACTACACCTATAAATCCTCTCTTTTTCATGTTAGCATTTTTGAATCAATTAAACTATACTGAACCCCAATGAAAAGTATCCACATAAAAAAATTAACACATTAATTTTGTAAGTTACTAAGTACTGTGTGTGCATATATGCATGGTTTGGAGCCTACATCAGGGTCATTCAGGACAACTTTTTAACTTTTGCTGGGTTGTTACATAATGCATGTGACTTTTGTGCACCGAATATGGCTTCTGACCACCACTCCTATTGGATGGCTAAAATGACCTGATGTTTTCAGTGGCTTTAAAAAGGGATGTTCAGCCAAGAAAAAAGCCAGTGGTCTCAGGTGTGTTGAGGCGATCATGGCGCGTCTGAGCCAAGGTCAAAGACACCATGCTTTGGGGCTTGCAGAGGGTGGAGTCCCAATCACTCAAATCGCACAAAGAATGGGGTGTACTCGGCGCACCATCCAACGACTAATTGAACGGCAACAAGAAACTGGATCCGTAGATGATCGGCCTAGGTCTGGCCGAGAAAGAGTGACAACACCTGGCCAAGACCGTCACATCCGGCTGATGCACCTGCGAGACCGTTTCCGTACAGCAGCCCAAACAGCCCGTGAGACTCAAGGGGTGAATCACCGTCCTGTCAGTAGTTCTACTGTGGAGACGCGACTGAGGAGCAGTGGCCTAACAGCCAGAAGACCTTACAGGGGTAACCTGCTGACCCAACCCAGAAGAGAAAGACGACTGCAGTGGTGTAGAGCACACTCCAGGTGGACTCGCCAGCAGTGGAATACCGTCCTTTTTACTGACGAGTCCTGTTTTTGTGTCAGCAGAGCAGATGGCAGAGAACGTGTGTGGCGCCGGACTGGGGAGAGATATGCAGATGCCTGTGTCCGTCAGGCAGATCGATGGGGTGGACCCTCTGTCATGGTGTGGGCAGGCATCAGCAACCGCTACCGGACACCCCTAGTGGTCATTCAAGGGATCCTCAATGCTAGGCGGTACATTGATGAGGTGCTGGAGCCGCACATGGTCCCATTTATGGAGCAGCATCAAGATCTGGCGATCTTTCAGCAGGACAATGCACGTGCACACTCTGCAAGATTAACAATGAACTTTCTCAATGAGAACAACATCAATGTCATGGAATGGCCAGTGTTCTCACCCGATCTGAGCCCTATTGAACATTTGTGGGATCAGTTAGGCCAAGTTATTCAACGGAGGACACCTAGGCCTACTACCCGAAACCAGCTGATCCAAGCTCTGCAGGAAGAATGGAATAATGTTCCCCAACACAGAATTCAAACCCTGGTCAGCAGTATGCGCCGCAGATGTATAGCATGTGTTGATGCTCGAGGTGGCCACATCCCATATTGAACAGAAAAATTTGTGTGACTTTCAATTAGGGCAGTTAATGAAATTTTTTGCCTGTAAGTGACGTTAATGTCGGTAGAGCGTGACATTATTTTTACGCCAGAAAAGTGAATGCTTTGTTAAGTTCTAAGCACGTCTAGGTATGAAATGTTTCAAGTATAAACAATAAAATACTTCAAAATTGGCATGTGGATACTTTTCATTGGGGTTCAGTATATAATAATAATTATTGTAGTCTTGCACGTAGAAATACACTGTGTCAGAATATCCCAGTAAGTTGCAGTAGTAATAAAATGTATCAAGCTGTAACTCCCATAGCAGGGCACAGCTTGGTACACCGTATGCAACAGGATACAAGTCAAAAACGTGAACTGAGAAGGTACTCGGATGTATTGGTTGCTTTATCAAATTGAAATAAACTTGATGAAAAATAAATCCGAACTATAAGCTATTTGCTTATATATGATAATGCCGAAGGTATCACAGCTTGATATTAGCCAGTTTGACATTAGCGCGTATTTTCACTTTTGTACCATTGGTGTTCAAAATAATGTATATGTGATGTTGTCAATAGCACAGGGTACCTAATGAAACATGAAGCCTAACAAAAATTGAGCTGCAAAAGCACACGCAAGTGGCAGTTGTTTCATCACTGAAAACCAAACATTAATTTAAAATAAATGAGAACGCCAGTTGCTTGTATAAGATAACATCATAGGTATCCCGGCTTCCTGTAAACAATTGGCATTAATATTATCACTATTGTGCTTATTATTCGAAATAATGTATATGTAATGTTGTTAATGGCAAAGCGTACCTTATCAATATAACACCTAACGCAAATAAGCTGCAAAGGTACACGTAATAGTTGCTTTACCACGAAGAACCGAACACTAATGCAATAAAAATCAGAAATGAAGACCATTCGCTTATATGAGATGACACTTTTGATATTACAGCTTCAAATTAAATAGGTTTCTGTCTGTATTTACACCATTGTGCTATTATTATTCAATAATTATACATTTCAACTGGGCAACTGGTGCTATAGGTTTGAAGTTCGAGTCTCGCTCGTTCCGAACATAAAATATATGTAATGTTCTAAATAGCATAAACCGTGGGAAAACCTGAAACTTAATGCAAATAAGCTGCGAATAGTAGTGCGATCTATATAATATTCTTTTTTTTTTTTCATTTTTAGACAGAAACTTCAGAAACGGTCGTTTTTATTTAATCTTCGAATATCCCTGTTTCACAAGTTTTTTCGAAATCGTAGCAAATGACAGGAATCAAAGTTGTCAAAAGGCACACGCAAGAAACAGTTGTTTTATAAGGCTGAACCAAACTTAATGTAAAATAACTCATACGTGTAGGCCATTCCCTTACATAAGACAACAAAGGTAGGTCACATGCCATCTCTATTGTGTATTTAACTTTCATATTGCTCCCCCCCCCCCCCGCCCCCAACATCAACTACTTTTCTTCCATGGTAGCTTGCGTGGTTATCACTTTAGTGGATTATCAACGTCGAATGAAAATTAATTTTATTTTTATTATTAAAGTCACACTTTCTTGCCAACATTTCAATCATGTGGTTCTTGTCGAATCGCATTCATGTTAATTGTCATTGTGCTTTCACGCCAGCATGACAGCGCATGCAGACGCAGATCTTCATCTTAAAGTAACGCTTTTCCTGTTTCAAACTGGCAGCGCTACTCCTGCATTAGGGGCACAATTCACGGTAAATACACTATTAAACATACAATAAACACAATGTTGCATACCTGCAGAGTCAGTAACTAATTTTCTTTCCCTGGGGTCGTCATTGCTGGGTTACCTCGTGACCTGGGGTCACTCGTGATTTTCCTCACCAAAAATGGTCCCTCGTGAAAGTAAAACTAGCAACTCGCTCTCATCATGTGCGAATTTCACTTTCTGCAAAGATGGGTCGGTCAGATTTATTGCATTTAATTACACGAGTTCAAGGTCAATATGCTAATGCACCCCCCCCCCCCCTGTTCAGTTGTCCTGTTTACACAGTTGAAGTGCAAAAAGTTGGTAATCTTGATTTACTTTGTATGATTTGCAATCGGCCTTTTTGCGTTTCGTCAAAATAATTTATAATTATATTCTCTTCCCCTTCCTGTAACAGTGCACAGAAATTACCCAGTAATCGATATGTACAAACACAAACTGAATACACCTCAACACTGTATCGCTAAAATGTGACCACACTTTTCAATTAGCCAATTTTGGAAATTGAGATAAACATGCTAGTGGATTGAACAAATATTTCTTTTCCGATTTCCTCATTTGACAATAAACGGCCTGCTTAAAACCGACTACACCTCTCTCTCTCTCTCTCTCTCTCTCTCTCTCTCTCTCTCTCTCTCTCTCTCTCTCTCTCTCACAATGCTTCTTGCAATTTTTGAAGCCATCGTGAAATGACAGATGCACAGATACAAAAGTTCAATTGAAGGGAGCACCTCTGTAGCGCTATGGCAGCACCGCCCAGAAAGAAACAATTATATCACCATGGGTACTGTGTTTCACTGCCATTTGCAAAGAATGATATGCATTCAAACTGTGTCTACTTAGCAAATAGCCTAGCTTTGAAAAATTAAGAAGCATATTGATGACGGAAACAATGCAATGCGCGTTCAGCGAGAAGTGTACAGCTGTTCGCGTTTATCCAAAGTTCTACATCGAGGCTGCGTTTGGTTCCCCATTTGTTAGTCCCCCACCCACTTGGTGGGGGACTATAGGTTTGCACCTCGTCCGTCCGTCCTTCCGTCCGAAGCTTCTCTGGGCCATATTTCCAACACCATAACACCCACAGCTACCAAATTTAATGTGTTTGTACTTCCTAGGATAGAGGTGTATCGTGTGCCAAAAGTAGGTCACTAGGTCAAATATCTGGGTCACAGAATACATATGTATGAAAAATCTTGTCCGGGCCATAACTTTTTTGTCCTTTTACTTAGAGTCATGAAATGTTACACAAATGTGAAGCTTAGTCTAAGAAAGTGTCATAAAGCAAAACTAAGTCACTAGGTCAAATATTTGGGTCACCACGATATGTAAATATACAGAATTTTCAGGTCCTGACTGTAATTTTTTTAACTTTTGGACCTCTTTTTATGAAATTTTACATGACAATGTACCTTGACCCAAAAGTGTGTCATGAGGGGAAATTGGATCACTAGGTCAAATATATAGGTCACAGTATAAAATTCTGTGTAAAACCTTGTCAGCACCAAATTTCTTATACCATAATACCTACAGCTACTAACTTTGTTATGTGCATACTTCTTGGGGTGCTGGAGTATAGCATGGCAAAAGTAGGTCACTAGGTTCAAAATCTAGGTCACAATGTGAAATCCATGTAAAAACTTGTCGGGGCCATAACATTTTTGTCCTTTTACTTAGATTGATGAAATTTTACACAAATGTGAAACTTAACATGGAAATGTGTCGTAAAGTAAAATTAGGTTACTAGGTCAAATATTTGGGTCACAGTAATACATAAATGTACAGTATTTTCATGTCCTGACTGTAATTCTTAAAAAATTTTGACTTCTTGTTATAAAATTTTACTGATAATGTATTGTGACTTAAAGTGTGTCACGACGCAAAACTAGGTCACTAGGTCAAATATCTAGGTCACAGTGTAAACTCCATGTAAAACTTTGTCCATGCCATATTTCCCTTACTATAATACCTACAGCTACCAAATTTATTATTTTAATACTACCTGGGGAGTTGTTGTGTCACATGGCAAAAGTAGGTCACTAGGTAAAATATCTAGGTCACTGTGATATCCATTCAAAATCTTGTCCGGGCCATAACTTTTTTGTCCTTTTACTTAGATTAATGAAATTTTACACAAATGTGAAGCCTAATCTAAGAATGTGCCATAAAGCAAAACTAGGTCACCAGGTTAAATATGTGGGTCACAGTGATTTGTAAATGTTCTGTATTTTCACGTCCTGACTATAATTTTGTGTTACTTTTGACTTCTTGTAATGAAATTTTACCTGTTAATTCATTGTGACTTGAAAATGTGTTATGAGCAAAAATAGGTCACTAGATCAGATATGTAGGTCACAGTATAAACTCCGTGTAAATCCTTGTTATTTTTTATGATTTTTTTTTTGTTCTTTTTGGGGGCAAACCTTCAAAATTCTTCTCCTCTGCACCCGCTCACCAAATTGCTTTGATATCGTACATAGACACTCCCGGGGACACCTAGTTCCCTATTTGTTCACCAGGTGGCACTGCAATTTTATTATGAATTTTTTGTATGGTTTTGCTATTTTTAACTTGTTCTCAGAGCCGTCCCTCAGATTAAGCAGAAATGCGATGGATATGTTGTTGTGGAAGGGTCAAACAGTTGTTTACTAGGTGGCACTGCTTTGGATTACTGATTTTTAAGGATTTTCAATTCGGGTACTTATCGTTCAATGCAGCCTTCCTATTGATTACTATGCAAGTCAATGGGCATTCTAATGCTAATTCACAGGACAACTGACGCGAAATTTACTGTTTACTTGATAACTTGAGATCTGTTTTGAGTTAGCTACACATGTTAATTTTTCTGCATGAAGGTCATGCTGAGACAGTACATGAATGACCTTGACCTCGTTTGTGGGGTCACAGTGCAACATACATGGATTTTACTCTTCATTATAACTTGAGAACTACTTGAACGTTGATGTTGCACATGTAAGTGTTCTTCTATAAAGGTCAGACTTAATCAGAACATGGTGCCCTTGATCCTTTCCCAAGTCCATAGAGCTGCAAGTGTGATAAATGTCAAGATCAGCTGAGGCACGGGCTGTTCACACAGCCCTCTTGTTTCTGTCTATTGTGGCGGGGGACATAGATCCTTTGGATCACTGTGCACTTGTTTAGATTTCTTTTATCTATGATATGTACAGCTTAGCCATGTACTAAGAAATTAATGTACATTTTCATTACCAATTTTGAAAGGTCGATGTGCTGTAAATTGATAACACGATACACCACTAATATTGTTTTCAAACCGACATCTGGTTTAAGTACCATCATGCCCGCAGTTGGAGACACAATAAGAATGACCCAGGGGTCAACAGCTTTATTTGTCACTAAGCCTCAAGGAAAGCTGTCACCTCAGTCAACGCTTGGCACTGTAACTGGTAAAATGCCATCCTAAGGGGTAGCATAGTGATAATTCCATAAAGCATTGGCAAACAGGTACTCTTGATTATACTGGAGCTTGGGCAACTCTCAAACAGTTATGAAATAATTATGAGAAGCAACGAAAATTAGTTGAGAATAATTATAATAAAAATGTAAATGCAACTTTAAAAAAAATGCACATTACGATCATAAGTTTTGGTGACGGCCTGTGAAATTTTTTCTGAGTCACAACCCTATGTGTAGTATTCGTTCTTTATTGCACGAAGGCAACCATACATCCGACAGCCTCTCTAATGCTGAATTCTTTCAATTCATTTTTCTTGAACCAGTTTAACTTTGATACTTCATCCGCACCTACTAGTTTAACCCCCCCCCCCCAAATGTTCCTGATAATATACTCAGTGATGTTACTGCAAATAAAAGAGAATTCTTTGACTGTTCAAAAAGAATTTGCATAGGGCATTGGCCTTTTTCCTAACTGCCAATTAATATGTTTAATAGATGACAAAACATTAGCAAGCTTATCTTGTACAAATTAAATCGACGGCAAGCTTTATGCAGCTGTTTAAGCAGGTGTCGCCAAGACACTTTTTACTCATCTGCATACTGGTCTCCTTTTGGCTAGTCATATACCGTGGGTGAGAACTTAAATGGCGTATTCGTTCCATATGGCACAGAAACAATTGAAAAGTTCTGATGTTGATATTTGTTGATAATTACAGTTATCAATTACTCTTCACTCTTTTCTCCATCTTCAGCTTGATTCCATTTTTAGTTCCAAGAAGAACTTTCTGTTCCAGTTTCAATGGTATCTGCAAGTGGTATGACATATAAATATGAATTATACAGTTCATTATTATGTCATATAAAGACACACACCAACATCCATAATAGCAAAGAATTTACCAAACTGCGGCTGCAAGTAAATACTTTCGTCTTTTTTCCTGTTTGTTTTACTCTATATGACATTCATATTCAGAATATTTCATCTGGCATTAAATTTATTGACTTTGATAGTTTTACCCTAATTGAACAATGTCATTTGTTGGATATTATTATATCAACTTATATCACAGTCTGGACTGAAGACCTGATTTATGGTTCACTACTGTCCTCTATTCCTTCATTTATATCGTAGTTGGCTGGAGTATAAATTTATGTAGAAATTAATAACCGTAATTATCCTTAGCACAACCGTTATATTTTAATACAAAGTATATTGACAATATTGTTTGCATAAACGTAACATTACATGTTAAAATATCTTAATGCATTTACTCTTCTGACATTCTTTTAGAAAGTACTAGCACTGAAAGATAGTAAAGATGTGTTTCTTGATTTAGATCTTCACGTTTCGATTGCAAAATTTGCTCCCAAAGTATATCACAAAATTGAAGGCTTTAATTTTAATGGATACAGGATAGTCAGTTATCCGTTCTTTGAAGGATATATATCAGAACGCATCGAAAAAAATTTTCACATATTTTACGTTTTCGTCGCATTTGTAAAAAGTTCACAGATTTTCCATAAAGAGTAAGATTTGCTTATATAATTAACTTAAATCAAAGAGGACGTAGTGAGGTACACCTGATGAAAATATCTTTATATATTTAATTGTAAATATCCGGATATTGTGATGAAATTTGGATTCTTCGACTTTCAGGACTTCACATTTGCTTGTTTCACTCCTGATTCAGAACAGTTGTTGATTGTATCATGAAATATATAGGTTAAAAGTACGAACTTGAAATGCCCTTTAAATATATTTAGCAAATTGTTACAGCTTGTGATATTTTAATGCTTCTCTCCTGAGTGTTGAATAAAAAATACAAATAGATTGATAGAAGTACTTTTCCAGGTGGTTCCCAGCAACAGAAGGTATCAGACAATGACATGTGAATTTCCTTCTGAGTCTTCATTATCTTTTATTTCCCTTACTTCTAATAATTCATATTAGGTGACCAGCTGTTTGGGGTGCTCTTCGTCATTTGATTGACGTGATCTATAATCGCCCCTTTACATCATTTTATCAATGGTTCCTTAATTTCAAAACAGACCGAGGAGGGTTTTTGTTTGTTTGGGAGGATGCGGCACTGTTCCACCCTTTTGCTGTGTTTTGTGAGGGTATAACAACATCATAAATTGCATCGTTGAATACCACTCTGTGAAGAGTCGCCGCTTACACTTATTTTCGCTTCAATATTTAATCTTTCTTTTGGGCTTGACACATTACTTTTAAGGCCAGGGAATATTCTTAGTGTGTTGCATCTGAAACACGCCAATAGAATCATTGAGACGTTTATTTTGCTAGCAGCATCAACGAACATGGGCCTTGACTTAACAGAGCTGATGGAAAAGGCACAACGCACCATGGCCATATGCTATCATGCAGCCTTGGCTTTCAGGATTCTGCATTAACTTTTGCTGTTGGTAAGGACCGTACTTTCTTAGCAAGACTTTGTTCAGAATTGAAGGCACTGAAATGTTTCACTACATAAGTGTCAGTGCCGGGGTCTAGGATTCAGATTTCTGTTGGTACATGAGAATTTAGTTTTTCGACGTGCAAAATGACGCTTTGACGACATGGTTACCTCTGTTTCAGCACACGTCACAAACTTGTATTCCCGGAGCACGTGGATCATAGCAACTTTAGCTTCTGCAAGAGCCAGTCTCATTCCCACACAATTCCTGGGCCCGTTGCCAAATGGCATCCACTGGTACTGGAAGTGCTCGCTTTTGTTCTCAGTGCGGAACCTTAAAAAAAGAGTTAATGAGACAAAGAAAGCATATGTCATTTTACCATGCACGTCAAATTTGGCAAGGAAAAAAGTGTGACAGACAGCAAACAACTGTAGCGATACACACGATACAGGAGAGTGTGTTTCTGTCTCTGGCCATTGCATCATCACCTGTACAAGAATGTTTCAGAAGACCTGTGTTTGTCTTATGGTTTTTGTCTAATTGTCAAGAAACAAAAGAAAAGAAAGATAGAAAGAAAGAAAGAAAGAAAGAAAGAAAGAAAGAAAGAAAGAAAGAAAGAAAGAAAGAAAGAAAGAAATATGTATTACCAGAAATACAGAGTCACATGCACAAGAAACCTCATTAGGCCACTTCTTTGACCTGTTTTACTCCACAAATTATTTCTCAAAAGAAGCAACAATAAACATTGAAAAGAAAATAGGTAAACGGTCTGTAATTTTTGTGTCACACAGATGCAAACAGCGATTTAGCAAACAGCAAAATATGCATCAAAAAATGATAGACTTAGGTGAAATCCGCCTGAGACGCTGATAAGCTATGTCTGATTTTATCTTCTTATAGACCACAGTATATGAGAAACACGGAACCAATTACAGCCATTTCTATTGGCCTATTGAGCAGACATGGCTCTAACGCAGGATAATGCCACCATACCATGTTATATATATAATGGTCAGAGCTGTATGTCTATTATCCCGATAAATCCCCCCCCCCCAATAACTCGCCATTGGAGAAGACGGTTGACACCAAGGGTTATACAGTGCCAACCATGCAATAACCATGTAATAACTTGTACTTTTGTCATTGTTATAAAGAGAATTGATGCAGTATAGTAAAAATTAAATAGGCAATATTATTATTATTATTATTATTATTATTATTATTATTATTATTATTACTACTACTACTATTAATATTATCATTATTATTATTATTATTATTATTATTATTATTATTATTATTATTATTATTATTATTGAATTTGTACATTTTCAACGTTTACAAGGTACCAGTACTTGCATTATGAGGTCTATGTGAGAAATAGATTTAAACTGAGACTTGCTAAAAGAAAATGTTCATTTGAATTACAGCCAATCAAAGAAGAGTATCGCCAGGATCCTAATTATGATAGGAGGTATTCATATCTAACTGTAGTAACTGCAGACTTGGTCCTGGTCCCCTCAGTTGCTAGGCCACAGAAGTATGTCTGCACCACGATGAGGGCCCTTGCACCCTTAGTGATTGACTTTTCTAAAGCGTTTTGCTTTCCCGGTTTGTTACTTTTATCACAGAAGCTCATTTGACACTACTTAATGAATGAGTCTTCCTTCCTTGTCAAGTTACTTCCTGCAGCCTAGGTGGCAATACAGGATCCCGGTCTTTATGAATATCTGCTATATAGAAATATTTTCCACGGAAGCAGCTCAAGAGCTGTTCTTCTCAGATTGGCTCTGCAGGAAATGCATACATGTGCTGATATTTACACTCAGTTTCAATTTGTTTCCCCAAAAATATATCATTTATTTCCTTATCATTACGCTGAGTGTGCTGATAATCAGAGCTGAATTTATCAGAGTCACGGGTGCACATGTATGTATGTATGTATGTATGTATGTATGTATGTATGTGTGTGTATGTATGTGTGTGTGTATGTATGTATGTATGTATGTATGTATGTATGTATACATGTATGTGTCTGTGTGTGTGTGTGTGTGTGTGTGCGTGTATGTGTATGTGTATGGTTTTGGTGGAGCGTTCAATGCTCAAGAAAGCCAATAGGAACCGATAGCACAGTCACTTAAGCCTGTTGCTGCTACTGCTGTGCAGGCTTTTCATCTTCTCTCACAGTCCGATCTTCCCACACACAACGAAGAAACGGCCCATTCACTGTAGGAGTTTCAGTTCCATACTCTGGAGAAATGAGTTTCTAAGGATTTTACTGCCCTACCATAATATAGATTATTGTATATGCTCAAAAGTGACACTGATCCCAACAGGGAGCTGCCATCGATGGCAGCTCCCTGATCCCAACGACTTAAACGAGTCACAGCTGCATGGATCCCCAGCAGCACAGGTTGCCAAATTAGACCACGTGATTAACAAGTTTTGTTTCCGGTCGTTGAGGACCGTTTGTCAACAAACGGACGCGGACGGTACTGTTGGAAAATCCTAATAAGATTTTCTTCTTTTTAGTACTTCACACCTTATAGTGTTCCAAATTTTAAAAATTGATCGATAATGATGTCAAGCAAATAAATGCACCAAAATCTAAAAATGAGCCGAGAAATGTCAATTTGGGTTTCCTACTACCTTAAAGCGGGCGACCTGACAAGCGCCAAACTGGTCAATGGGACCTGTTCTCACAATGCATGCCAAGCAGAATATACAGCTGTGAAGAACTCAAACGACTTAATATTTCGCAGTCTTGACGCTATATATTTCTCATGTAGGTCCTTTGTGAACTACATTATAGTTTAAAACAGGAGGATGAAGCCTGCTGCTGGGAATTGGCGTGACTTCAAACTAATAATGAGACAGGGATATGAACTATTAAATTAAAGTATTTAATGTATCATAATGCATGTCATCGTAAAATCATAAATCTGGAATTCGTCTGCACTGAGAAAATTTCAAATAAATTAATTGATTAATTACTTAACTATTGCGCTAACCCATGACTCATCTCACCAACCTATCTTCAAACAGAGTAGAGAAACACTCTTCCTTAGACATTATAAACTAAAACCAAAAATCATGGCAAGAAACAATGCAATAACCCAACCTCTCAGGCCGGAAAGTGTCTGGTTCTTCCCAGATACAGGGGTCGTGTTGTATGCCATAATTTGGAATAAGCACCGGCATATCCTTAGGAATCTTCACACCATCTATGACAACATCCCTATTTGCAACACGAACATGCCTGAAAAAATATAATAACACAATGAGACTATTGCATGTCAATATCATAGTCAAAAATCACTCCAAGTTGGAAACCCTCCATTTTTTTACAAGTCTATCAATACAAACGTTACCAGATATAAGAGCAAGACTTTAATATCCACCAAGCAATACATTACCCATTAAATATCTTCAGAGAATAAGATATGTCATATTGACAATATAAAAAAAAATACTGCCATGAACAATAATAGCGAACAGCAGTGTCAACAATTCCAGACAAGCTGCATCGAAAATCCCAGGTAACAAGAATTATCCATTATCAAAACCCTTCAGTGATCAAACAAGTAAGGTCGAAACCCAGAAGTTCAAGGTGGACATACCAAGAACTTCATGACATTTTATATGTCGGTGAACGAATATGACATGCAGTATGAAGGAAAACATTTCTGTCCTGACTTGAGACAGGTACCAACAAAAGTTGGTAGCAGTTTTAATTGATTTGGTGCTAACAACTCTCAACTTTAAGAAATATCTTTCCTCACACATGCATTGTATAAAATATCGATTACAACTGTTACGTTTCCATATTTACTCCATCACTAATTTTATGTAACATCTCAAATTAACCTGAAGTCTATGCAATATTCATTTGTACCCAGAAAGTTAAAAAACAATAATTTTAAATTCCATATTTTCAACCCTGAATAGGCAATAATAACAGTGATTTCCTTGATATTTCCATTTTGCTTGTCGGGGCCATGCCAACGAAGGGAAAAGTTTCACATAGTGACCCCCACATGGCTGCACGCATCAACAAAGGCAAGGGGGTAGGGGGTGCTTTTCCAATCATGACGCTGCCATCAAATGACGTTCAGAATAAGCTAATATACATAAAGTTTAACATTTTTATGTATATTTAACGACAGATTAGCATGCTAAAATGAACCTTTTCATTCGTCCTTAGAAAACGTAAAGTATGTAATCCAATGTCTGTTCATGCATACGTTTTCTAGTCAGTTTAACATTACTTTCCTTGTTTTTACATTTGGCAAGACAAATAATTTTCTACCTTGGTGCTGGTGGATAAATCCTCAATGTCTCGTTGATACACATTTCCAGATATTCCATCTGTGCTAAATTTTCATATGTTGGTTCTGCCTGGAATAACGGGCAATATAAAATTTCTGGTGTTAAGGTTTTTATCTATATTTATCTTTTGTATATGCATACGGTCCCAAGATCCGGTCAGTGGCACCCGTTACTGTTAAGAATAAAAGAGATACTCAGACTGTTTAGTGTAAAGCAAACAGCTATATTATGTACCAATATAGTAGATTCAGTATGATCTCGCAGTAAACAGTATAATCTCGCAGTAAAATCTCGTATATATATATATA
The DNA here is from genome assembly GCA_964020975.1 of Hermodice carunculata. NCBI lineage: Eukaryota > Metazoa > Annelida > Polychaeta > Eunicida > Amphinomidae > Hermodice > Hermodice carunculata. Next base: position 3,448,330 of record OZ026622.1, read on the forward strand.
TATATATATATATATATATATATATATATATATATATATATATATATATATATATATATATATATATATATATATATATATATATATATATATATGTTCACTTACTTTCTGTCCTACCAAATATTCAATATAGCTCTCGTTCTGCAAATACAAAGGGGTATCGGGAAGTTTTTTTCCTGACCTACCTAGGAAAGTGTGGCATACACAAAACTTTGCCATTAGTTAAACGTCCCAAATGATCACATGCAGAAGAATATATGTGTAGATTACGCCCTATTATTGTAAATCTTACTTTCCGAAAAAAAAAAAAAAAAACAAACAAAAACAAAAAAAAACAGGCACAGTCCACACGCAATGGCTTTCTTGCATTGAAGCAAAGTTCTGAGGCTTTCTACCGTACAATTTATATTCTCCAACCCTCATTTTCACCTTCTCTATCTATGAAGCTATATAATAAAATTGAGTACTTGTGACTGATTAATTTGGTAAAATGGCTACGTTTTCAGCAATATCCTCAATAGAGGCTTTTAAGTGGTCCCAACTTAAAGCAAATATTAAAAACTGTATGTATGTATTGAGTATTTGCACTTGTTGACCCTAAATGTTTGAGAACACAATTAGTAATAATTCAATATATTTCTATACATGACGGGTGTTAGGGGTATTAAATATGTAAAACAGGGGAAAATATAGTTTTTAACACTGTGCTATAAAAGACAAGATGTATACCTGTTTCCAAAACAATTTATGTTCATCAGAATATGATCATTAAAGGACACGCCTCGTCCAAACTTGATACACAGATCAACATATGTAGGCTCGGTCAAATTGACGGAGAACCTTTGATGAATGTGTGCTTCAATGAGAGGAAGCCATTACTTCTGGACAGTGCATGGGGTTATTTCGGAAAATATGAGTTTGTGTAATACGGGTTGTAAACTGTACACAGTTTCTTCTGCATGTGGTAATTCCAGGAGTATATTTAACTGATAAGAAACGTTTGTGTTTGTCACACTTTTTTAAGTTGGTCAGGCCAAAAACACGCTGATACCTCCTCGTAAATTATTTCCTAGCGTCTCTTGCGATGATGTTATTATAGTTCAGTAGGGTTTCAAGCCGTCTGTCGACCTTCCACAATACAGCTCGAAACACCTTCTGTAATATATTCGAAACAGCCTGGCTCTGTCTGTTTGTGTGTACGTCCACATTTATAAATTAATGTTCACTAGAACTCATTAAGGACATTATTTCAATCAGTCTACCTCATCCCCAATGATTCTGTCTATCTCGTCAATGAGTTTGTCCTGTACTTCAGGGTTGGTCGCCAGGTTGTAACCAAAGAAACCTAGTGTTTTAGCTGTGGTGTCGTATCCTGCCATCATAAATATGAGCGACTGACCCAGGATCTCTTCTTTGGTTAAACCTACAACATTTGTATTCAACACGTAATCAACCTCATTACCACATTGGAATCTTACTGTACAAACTGTCCCGATATAAACCGTATTTCACATTTTTTCAGTGTATTGTCGGACAAATTTTAGCTCGCAATGACAATTTGTCCCGCTACAAGGAGCTCGCACACTCCTAGCTTAATATGATATTACAAATAACCATTTTTGGCTCATATAATAATATGGCAATATTTTATTTGAGGACAAGACTAGTACAATAATATTTAAAATGCCATGAATAATTTTAGAGACATACCCTACCTTATGTTCTTTGAAAAAAAACATGTTCCGGTTTGTATTTATTTTCAATTCTTTGGAAAGCAGCTCCACATCGGTAAAGACCTACTTTAGCTCACAGTTCATTAAGTTGGTACTTGTGGTATTTGAATTTAGTAACCACACTGCAATCGCTGGGGACCATTGACACTTTGACCTACATAATGTACATTTCAGCATAAATAATAATCTGTTTGAAGGCAACAGTTTATAGTTTATAGGGACTGTCACATAAATAGATAAGGGCGCCTTTTTTATCTTCTTCCACGCAGAAATTCGAAGTGGCGGGTGAGCTACACCAGAACGGTCAATAAAACCTGCTTCATCCATTGGTCGAAAATGTAATATATTTTATGGTCGGAACGAGCGGGAATCAAACCCTCAACCTTTGGCAACAGTCGCCTAGCTGAAATAGGAAACGCACATATCCACTCGACCAAATCCCATTCTTAAAAAAGAATGGTTCAGTGGAGGTAGTTATGTGCGAGTGCCATATCAACACGGTTATGCAGTACAAGTACTGAGTCGGCATTTATTTCCAGAATAGGGGACTTAAATCTACCAGCATTAAGGAAATGCTGGAAATATATATTTTATGTTCGTAACGAGCGGGACTCGAACCTGCAACCTTTGGCATCAGTTGCCTAGCAAGAAATGGGAAATGTGACACGTGAAATAGGTGCTGCGATCATGCAGAATAGTTTATCTGACATGTATTCCATACAGTTTTCAAACACTTATCAGACAGGTTATATATATATATATATATATATATATATGTATATATATGTATGTATGCATATATATGTGTATATATATATATATATATATATATATATATATATATATATATATATATATATATATATATATATATATATGTATATATATATGTATGTATATAAAACGCCATGCATAAAATCTTATAAGTTAAAAACAGATATTCTTACAGTACCCGTACCAGACAAAATAGACGTAAACTGTGTAATCAGGCGCCTCAATTTTATGGTGTAAACCATTCAGATTTATTTTACAGTAACATTAATGCATAATGACACATACACGAGTCGATACACCACGAATCTGCTGTGATGCGGAATTTCCATCTATAGGGAAACAAATCAACCACATATGGTGTTTTTTCAACTTTTGCATTTAAAATATCAAACAGCAAATCTACAGAGAAATGATAAAAACAGCGGACGGGAAAGTGTCAATATTCATACTAAAAAAAATCCATAAAATTTCAGAAATATTGAAATGAGGTTCACAGAACAGACACCTTTTGTCGTCCAAGTAATACCGTCAATATCATCTCTGCGATCTGGATCGTTCTTTTCAGGATCTGGCACATATTTGTCTAGCATCAGCTGCAACAGGTCTTTTTGAGTCTGCCGGCAAAAGGACAAAAGAGTGACAGTTGTATGTATCATGTTAGTTCGTGCTATGTCGTTAAGCTTCTAAAGTTTGGTCTAAAACCCAGCCCATTTACGAATTTGCTCCCTGTAACATTAACAGCGTGAAATCAAACGGATTTATGCCACAAGACTTTCGTTTACTGTCTTTGGAATTTCATTTCATGATCAATCCTGTTTAAAATGTCCAAAAATGTATATACACAAAGAAAGAAAAAAACCGTAAGAATGCGCACAAAGTTTTAATCTTTTCTACGAAGCCCACGTGTGCACGTAAAAGTCTGAAAAACTTGTGTAAACCAGTATCTGACACAAACTCACAAAACGTAAAACGTACCATGTTCATCTCTTTCTTCGCGTCTATAGCCTGGTCAACAGTATTGATGAAGAAGTTCAAACACTCCTTTGGGATGATGCTATAATTTATCCATCGCAAAACGTGTATCAGAAAAGGAAAAAACACTGAAAAAATGTATGAGAACCATTTTAGTTTATTCGAGCTTACACGTCCTACCTGGTATGCTTGTCGATTCACTTTTTCTGTTCCTGTTAATACGTTCTTTCTTAACTCACGAGAGTACAGTGGTCCTCCTCTTATAAGGCCCCTCTCACCAGAGGCCACCCCTCTTATAAGGCCACCATACTCAAGCAGAAAGTGTGGCATTTCCATTATATTGTCCCCCTCTAGACAGGCCACCCCTCTTATAGGCCACTTTTGGGCTGCATTTGGGGTGGCCTTATAAGAGGGGGACCACTGTAGCTAAATATTTATTTCGACAGAAGAAGCCTATTACCAATATGAGGGATGTGTGACCAGTCCATCCTCAGCTGAACTTGACATTCAACCCATAATAAGTTACATTCGATTCTAGGGAATGAGGTTTTTGGAGAGAAAGTAAAAATGTGACTTTCCACTGCAATCCCCATTGACGTACATGGTAATCAATAGGCGTGTGTGCACTAACCGACAGGTACCCGGATTGAAAATTTCGCAAAAAAAAAACAAAAAAACAAAAAAACAAAAAAACAAAAAAAACGGGGATGCAGAGCACACCCAGAAAGTGAAAAGCTTTGTTTTACCTTCTTACAAGCTATATTTGTACTGACTTTTAGAACAATCTGTTTGAGGTACAAACGGAGAACCACATGAGCAACGCATATTCCGCTAGGTCCGAGCTTGAGATGAGCTGTGCTTCAACTACAGCTTAAACTGAGCTATGATGTTGAGAGCAGAGCTGAACTGAGCTGAGCGAACCTTCTACTCGGTTGTTTTTGCATAAATGAGAAACCAAGGTACCTAGCCTAGAGATCTAGTTTTACTGTTTAAAAATTGAGAGAAGTAAATTAAAAAGCTAATCTGACAAGATAGCAGAAGTAATAAGAAAACCTCAATGTCATTGTCAGTAGAAAGGTTGTTCTTCAGTCGACACGGTTTTTCATCGAAGTTTCAGTGGAACTTTTCCTTCTCAGTTAAGATATTTCATAATTCTATTGGCGAGAGAAATAACATACTGATCAATAGGATAACCGGACTGAACAGGCTGAAGTCAAAGGCCATCTTTGCATATTTTACAAATGGGTCGTCTTTATTGGTTTGTGAATCTATCTGAAGACCAAATCCCGTGCTGGCGATGACATCCATCGTATAAGCACCCATGTAACTGTAAGGATAAAGACAAAAAGACAAAATGACAAACAGAAAAAAAGAAAGAAAGAAAGAAAGAAAGAAAGAAAGAAAGAAAGAAAGAAAGAAAGAAAGAAAGAAAGAAAGAAAGAAAGAAAGAAAGAAAGAAAGAAAGAAAGAAAGAAAGAAAGAAAAAAAAACAAAAAAAAAAAAAAACAAAAAACAAAAACAAAAACAAAAAAAACACAAAAACACAAAAACAACCCCCAACAACATATAATGTATCCTGGCATACCATACAGTCTCACTGAATGCAGGTATGAATGACATTGAATCAAATTGTTTGCATGCTGAAGCTTCTGTTATGGCCTGCTTAGCAGACCTATGGCCCCGCACTGTTGGACTAGGACCGATCAGATACAAAACTAACCTCGCAGTCTGTTTATAGGTAACAATTATTCCTACCCAGTTAAGCCATCCCTCGGCCGGTAAAAATGGGTGTTAATTTTCAATGGCACTATTATCAGAATGAGCTGGGCAAATATTATTACAAGACAGTTTTGCTCACTTCATTTTTAAACGGTTCATATGTGGAAACAAAGTCAGTATTACGGTGAATAAGATTGACAACAGCAGGGCCAGTTTTAAATCGAATCATGAAACGTTTTATCATAAACTCTCACGAGCATAATTTGGTTTGCTCATATTTGAGTCTTTCAGAAGAAAGTACTGGTTTGTCTTAACATCACTTACTTGCTTAAATCGATCACTTCATTCTCGTCTGCTTTCTTTCCAAGATTCCTGGTCAACTGAGCGGCACTTCTGTTTAACTGAGACATCATCTGTAACGAAATATCAACTAACTGCCTGTAGAAAAGAGGTAAAGAAATATATTTTTCACTACACTATATGTTTTTATGTGTATTTAAAGTTCTTACAGATTTGAAATACACAAATAAAAAAGATAATAAAATCGCTTTACGCGACAATAACATATATTCCATTAGAATGGGCCTCTGTGTGTGAATTCTCCAACCATGACAATAAATTCCTCTTAAATATAATCGGACATTGTTTCACAACAGCAAAATAACCAAAATTTGAAGATGCGCAAAATTTAGACTTATGTACAGATTTGAGCAAATTCTTTTTTATCAAGAATACCACTATTCCACTGTTCCTGTACAGCTCCAATTTTCATATTACTCTTTGTGTGTACTTATACTCGTGCTTGCTACAGTAAATGAAGTATAAACTGGTCTTAGTAAATCCATACAGGTTAAAGCTTAAATTACTATTGGCTAATGACTAAAAGGGATATATATTGGTATGTACATACAGAACAGCTAGCTGTCTGTAATGTCCACAACTGTTTGGCCTTGCATGGAATGTGTGTAGCAGGATTATCTAATGTGACCATTGTAATGTTTTATCAATTAACTAGCAAAGTTTATTGAGCAGCATCTGGTCTCATTTTCGGCTGTTTTGTATAAACTTGAACAGGTATGCTTTGCACACCAGATGTGCTATGGCGTTGTTCTTCTTGACCGATTATCCCTCAATTCACTTGGCAACTTTCTTTAACACCCTCAGAAACAGTAACCTTTCTTATTGAAACTTGTGAGCAGAAGGTATGGTTGACATAGAGGCGACTTATTCAATATGAAGCTGGTCATCAGCATGGGCCTAGGATTGCAATATATAGCCTACATAAGTGCAGTCTGATGCAACCAACACCACACAAAGAACAAAATGTATCCACAACATTCTTACCAGTTTCATTTTACCAGCGCTGAAGGTCGGGGTAAGTATGTTGCGCACATGTTTCCAGTGGTCATCCATGATGTTGTTTACTGCTGTACGTAAAGGATAAACGTTTGCATTGCCTTTCTGAAAAATACGTGATGCACATAATTTTCTCACACATCTACAGGGCATTTACGTATACAAGATAAACTGAAGGCTATAACACTCCTGAATTCCCATAGTCGATTATCAGTACATTTTTTATTGGTTGTACGTTCTGCCCTGATGGCAAGTTTTACATGTGAATTAACAATTCTGATGCTGTCAAATTGGGTATACTTCACAGTTTACAGATATACATGAGTGTGACACACTGTTATACAAACGGAGACGGATACGTCTATATAGGACTACATAATAAATCTCATAGCATACACTAGTGTTACTTCACATATGTTCAACTTGCCAGCTCACGAATTCCTGTCACATGGCAAATGGTGGGACACTTGTTAAGGGCCTGAGCTTATGTTTGGAAAAATCTTGCACCATTGCTTATCAAAGGTGCACCATTTGCTATGTTTTTTTGTAGGTACATTCACTATATACAGCCAAATCTATAGCACACTGTCTTGAATCGAAGTTTCAGATGTCTATAATTAGAAGGATTGGTCTGCAAAATTTAATTTTAGATATCTAGAAATTAGTTATATATATCGTCATGGATGTGACCATGGCTGTTTGTCTTCATTTGGAAAACTCATTGAGTTCACTGAGTGTGTACCAGGTACCTGAGATGGTCTGCTTTGTCATTGAGCTCAAATGTGGCTGATCCGTGAACAACGGAGTGGTCTGAAGTGTTGACCTACATTCACATTTGTAGACAAAAGGTAAAGCTCTGATGTGGTCTAGAAAGATCCCAGGGAATTCAGATGTGTGATTATTTAGAAAACTGTAGAATGCTGGTGAGAGTTCTCAGCACGGGCATGTAAAGCAGCTCTCTTCATGAGTGGGGGACGAGAATTCTGAGAAGTAACGGGAATTGTGTGTCATCACGTCAGTGGGACTGTGATCCATTGCTATTTCCAAGGATACTCATGGATATCGGTGGACATTGCCTTGGACCAGACTATTTCGCACCAACCAAAGGACTTGGAACTGTGGGACAGTACCTGTGAAGAATCTCTCAACAGGGATAAGGATTTACCTGCAGTATGTTAATTATTGGAGTATCAGCATAGCTAAGTGTACAATTTAATTTACCTACTCTGTATTGATTGTTGATTGTTATTATATCATTACAGTTAAAGTTATGTCGTCTTTGTCATTCTGTGTTGAGTTCCGCTACGGTCTAGAATATTCTGAAGGTGGGCATCATTACAATATATTACACACACACAGACACACAGACACACACACACACACACACACACACACACACATAATATAAATTTTAGATAGCTAAAGAGATAACGAATCATAGATTCCGAAAACTTAATTACAAATATCTGAAAAGCATTCCTAGATATCTAAAAACTAAAGATTTCTATGACTGGCTTTTATGTACTTGTTTAACACTCAATATTATACCTTTTTTTGTTTAATCGTTAAAGATATCTTGTAAATCATATCTTATACAGGCATGCTGTGATAAGAATTATTGAGTAAGAAGATGAAACCCTGGTGAGAGGAGCTTCAATGATAAGAGAAAATAATAAATACAGGTGTCTGTTTAAGTGTTTTTAGATGATTATAGTGGTGTCACCGTCTCAGCTGTTCATGTGTAAAACAGTTCCTCCTTAGAAAAAAATCATGGACTACCTGTCTATCTGGACCACCCGATTATGACGTTTATAGTGCTATATTTTCAATTTAATTATATATTGCATGGAGAAATCATTTGCTGTAATCGAGCACATTGGGCATATCCTATGTTAATTATACAGTCACCAATTGGCAACACTTGAAGGATTCGATTCCCTATACGGTGAAAGCAGAAACAAACAAAAAATGTAGATATTTTTTGTATGTTTGTTGTTTTGGTTCCGCTGATGAACATGGATTAACAATTGTGGAATTTAAAAGTTTGTTGCTTTATTGATAAAAATACAGGAAACACATACACCAGAAAAGGGGTCGGGGGCATTATACTGGTACAGGAAATATTTATGGCCCAGTACAGCCTACGCAAATTAACATTGTTCCAAAATAATGCCCAGTTAAAAGTACAGGGAATAGGGGGCTTCCAGTATGCTGGTACGGAAAATAAAATGCACTAGTAAGACAGTAGGGAACTATCCCTATACGCCAGTCTAGAAAGACCTCATGGCACTCAAAGGAACACTTTACCTTCCACAACCAGCTTTACAAGTGGTTACAGATAGGGTGTGATTGTCAATGTCATGAGGATAAAATGGACGAATTATATTTCAAAGTATTCTCACTATCACAATATGCACTCAATGAACAAACCCAAAAAGACATATGCAAATTATTAACATATTTTCATGTTTGACATGGTATTGCAGATAGATATATGGTTTTATCACCTTTGATTGTGAACAGTGATTAACACGGCGAAAAAGCAAACAACAGCGTATTAGCTTTGAAGCAAAGTGTAAAATGGATCATTTTAGTGTTAATTCTGAACGTTTAACTGTAGAGTATGCACGTCTCTGGTACTGATCACCTAAAAAGGAAAACTAAAAGCATGGAGAATTGCGCAGTCTGGGACAACTCTCTCAAACATTCCCGCGGTGCAAAATTCGCTGTTGAACAACTTTCCCAAGAACAAGGACTGCCTACACATAACCAAACATCCAAACTCTATAATGAAACTCACTAGTCATAGAGGAATGAGTCGAACTACAGAACTCTGCCGCTCACTATGACAACTTAAATTCACTTCAGCCAAACTTACTTGTCTATTGACAAAGCTATCAAATTCTTTGATGAATATTTGTCTCAGCATATTTGGATCTTTGACCACAAGCATCGGCGTGCGAAAAATGAAAATGCTGAAAGAAGATTTAATATTGTCACGAAGACATTTGGGTGTAACTATTGTGCAACAACAAATATACACATGCGTCAATTCAAGAATAAATAAGTGCAGTGGAAATGACCCATAGGTAGGCAGTATGCCTCAAACTCGGTCTCAGCCACAAAGGGTATCAGCATTATGAGTTTACCTCTAAATCCTAAGTTATTATTTACACCACTTTCAGTTAGTATCAGTTTTAATACAAGGCACAGAGCTACATGGGATGGTCTCGGAAATTTGGCAAAAAAGTCTTCATACCTTGCACTCTAAGACTACAAACTAAGTACACATACATAGAATGCCAGAAACGTGTGCGCGGGATT